>JAPYZL010141773.1:0-17726 GCA_030522825.1 Platygaster orseoliae
TGATATTTCCCGCTGATTTCCGAGTACCCCAAAAAGGGGCTTTTGTTCCCGCATTCCATAGAAATAAAGTTGCCTTTTTTACGGATGCATGGGAAAAAAGTTTTTTCTGCACTAATTTGAGGTCGCTGAGTACGAAAATATCAATTATTCATTTTTCCAAAGAAGGGTTGTTGAAATATTTGCAAAAAACTGGTTTTTATCATTTATTGCCAGAAATATCAAAAATAATTAATTCAATTAACATAAAATATATGTCATTAGAAAGGTTAACTTCTTATAATGTGTTTTTCAGGATATGTAGTTTTTTGAAATGCGCTTTTTTGAAATTTTCAGTAGCTGTAACTTAAAAACTACTTTTTCTATCGACAAAAGCAGTATATCACCGTAAAGCTAAGAAGTATACTTTTCCAATAATACATATTTCCTGTTAATAAAGTTAATCCCTCTTGATATTTCGGCAAAAACTACAAAAAACATGTATTTTGCAAATACTTCAATGACGCTTCTTTCAAAAAAAATTATTGATATTTTCGTGTTTAGTGACCTGAAATTACTCTGAAAAATTCTTTTTCTGGAAGGAAGTCGCAAGTAACGAAAAATTTGTAAACTATCCAAACTAAAAATTAGTAGATTTTTTGATATCTACATGAGATTTACTGTAGATCTACTCAAATAGATCTACAGAGATCTGCATAGATGATGCAAGAGATGAAAGATAGAGATCTACTAGTAGATGTACGTCAATCTACAAATACTTACCAGCAGATATATGAAATGACCAAGATTAACAAATGGATCTATGAAGATCTTCATAGATCTACCAGCAGATCCATGGAAATCAACCGAGATCAACAAATAGATCTATGAAGATCTTCGTAGATCTACCAACAGATCTATGGAAATCAACCGAGATCTACAAGTAGATCTACGAAGATATACAATCTATGGTGATCTACGAGTAGATATACAGAGATCTACCCGTAGATCTATCGAAGTCGACGGTTATCTATTACAACATCAAATGAGATCTATTGACATCTACAGTAGATATCTAAAGATCTCCTACAGATATCCAGATATCTATTATAGATCTCCAGATATCTTCTCATTTTTACCTGTTTAGTGTTATTCTCGTTTTTCCATCTACGGCTTGAAACTAGCAGGAATGTCCGCGAAAACCACCAACCCTTCCTATTTCCTCTCGGAAAATCCTCCGAAAATAGACTCGGAAGATCACGGGATGAATAGAAGTCGCGTCTATTTCGACGCGTCCGAGCAAATAGACGGAAGGAGCGATTCCGCACTATATCCAGCGACAACGGCACTCGGAATACTCCGCGATTTCGTCGCCGATGCCGAAATTCAAGAGCTGACATCGCGCTACAGGTGGCAAAAAGCCGGGCCAACTCGCTTTTCCGCCGTGCCAAGAAAGTCCATCGATATATTTGCCAAGCCAACTTTTCCGAGCAAACTTAACCCTCGCGTTTCCCTCATTTCTTTCCCCCAAACGGGAAACACATCCGAAACTGAAGGGAATATTGCCTTTGACGCGTCGAGTATTTGCTCTCCACTTGGCGAACGGTGAAGATTAATAGTTTGCCGCGCCAATTAAAGGCGTGCTTTAAAGAAACGTCGCCACGTAAATACTTGGGGCGAGATTTGATTCGATTCGATCGGGAAAATGGTTCGTTTGAAGTGAGTAATGGGCAATCTGCTGGTACTTTTTTCAAGGAGGTGAATGCTGAAGGAGAAAGTGAGTTTTTTGTAATGAATGGGCATCGTTATAAGCTTATTCAATGTGTTGGTACGACCCTAATAGTTTTTTTTATTTTTCTTAAATTGGTTGCGATGACGAAGAGGTTTGTAGACTGTATTGGTTCTTGTGATTTAATGTAAAATAACACTTGATTCGTATTTTCTGTGTTTTTTCTATGAAAATTTTGCTCGTATATATCAATGACGAGATACTGGATCCTGTAATGAATGGGGTGAAAGGTTATTTTTTAACGTCGTACAAATGTGGAAACATGTCGCGTAATCTCCACAAAGATTGACAACCCCCGAAACGCGTTGGGTGGCTGTCACTGATTTTTCGCGTTTTACAACGTTGGTAAAATGTTCGAATTGAATTTGAAAAATTGAGAAAAAAAGATGTTATTTTTCTAGAGGAAAATTACTTTTTTATCCTAAATTCCCAAAACTACGACAAAATACCTGAAATAATAAAAAAGGAAAAAATACGTGTCTCATCGATTTCAAAAAAGAACCTAATAAAAAATTTCCACACAAAAACTCAACCTTTCCTGCACCCTCAACATATCATATTGTTTTTGTATTTTCCATTTTCTTGAGTACAATCGATAAGAGTGCCAGTATTTTTATGCGGCTCTAAAATAAATCAAAGCGTAGCACGCAATGCTTGTTTTCTAGCAAAAAAAAAGGTTTGAGTCACGAGTTTCTTATATTGACGAGCGCGTTATTGATGGAACGTTTGACGCTCGCTGCACAGACGTTGCACGGAATAAACGACGCGTTACGAGGCTTTGAAAACTCGCTGTTTCGTGGCGCGAGATTTATGGTACGCACCTGCTCGTGCCACTTCCGTACCTGCGAAAAGCACAACTGCGAATATCGATAAGTGAGCTCTCGAATCCTCTAATTACACTGTGATAGTTCGCAAAAGTGACAAACTGATGCCTTTACCCGTTTTTTAATTTTAGTATAGGACTTTCCATAAATAAGGTCACGGACGGGGGGGGGGGGGTGGATGTTCTAAAAAAAAACTTGTATCACCCCGTTTTCCAACTTTTTACTTTCTTCGATAACCCATCAACAATATTACAATATTCATCTGGGAAAAACGCGACCGATCTTGGGAGAAAAATCGACTCGCTGGAAAAGCCGCCGATAAAAATAAAGCACCCGATGCGAAGAACCCCGCGCACATAATTGTCCGGGAAGTAGTTTTTCAAGTCTCCGGGGACGAAAAAGTAAAACAAGCGGGCAAGTTTTTTTCCTCCTGCTGACCTCAACTTTGACACGGGTAAAGCATCGTTCCAGGAGCTCGCACTAATTTATGCGCATTAATTTTCCCCGCGCCCACGATACCTGTTTTCTCGGCGCGCAGGAAGGACGGAATAGGAAAAAAAAATGTATAGAAAATGCTGAGGAAAAGAACTTGAAAAAAAAGGGCTAAGGGGAAATTATGGTGGAAAACGACGGTGGGAAAATTCGTCAATGAATTGTTAACGAGTCATTGAAATCGACCTTCGAACCAATGTAGGGAATGGTAATGGAGGTTAAATGAATATTTTTTGGTTTAAGAAGCTTATTTGGTACTTAAAATTCAAAAAGGGAATTTAAATATCCTTTATTTTGGTGTATTTGTATTTTCAATTCAATGTGATTATAAAATTATGTGTCTTTTTACAGCATTACTTTGTGCAACATTTTCAGTTGAATTTAGAAAACTGTAATAATGTTAACTAAGTTGTTTTAAATTTTGAATGGTTCATCAATATAAAAATTGCAAACATACAGGGTGATCCGGAATTCACGTTACATCGAGAAATTACATGTTCTTTTTTGAATTTCAAGTCGGAAAGTCCTTTGGCATTTTTCGAAATTCGCAAAAATGACCGAGTTATTCAAGTTTGAAATTTTAACAATAAAAGAGCTCTCACGAGGAGTAGGGATAAAAACGAAGTACCAAAATTTGTTTAACTTTTTTTCATATTTTTCCGAGTCGAAAAGTTCTTTGCCACTTTTCGCAAAACCCAAAATTAAAAAAGATATTCGAGTTAGAAGTTTCAACCAATCAGGTTTCTCCAATTTCAAACTCGAATATCTTTTTTTATTTTGAGTTTTGCGAAAAGTGGCAAAGAACTTTTCGACTCAGAAAAATATGAAAAAAATTAAGGAATAGTTTGGTCTGTTGTTTTTATCCCCACTTGTCAAAAAAGCGTATTTATTGTTTAAATTTCAAACTTGAATAACTCCGTCGTTTTTGCAAATTTTGAAAAAAGGCAAAGGACTTGTCGACTTGAAATTCGAAAAGGAACATGTAGATTTTCTATGTAACGTGGATTCCGAATCACCCTGTATAATATGTACGGGTCCAGGGGCAGAGCCCCGGTGGAGGTAGAGGGGCGAAGCCCCTGTTCAAGGCAAAATTGAATTCATATTGAAAAAAAATGATAGGTTAATAAAATATTGTAGGATCTCACTCTGGTCTCGCCCCCTTTAAGAATTATACGCAAAAAAAATGTAAAAATTATTAAAAAACAAAAATAACATAAACCTTCATAGGTGGTAAAGATATTAAAAAATATACAAACTTTTTTATGACTTTGTAAAACAACATTGATATCGATAAAAATATTTATATATAAAAAAAAACAATATTGATACCTCAAAAAACTTATTTTATTAATTCACCGAAAATTTCGAAAAATTCCTACTATCGAAACCACGTGATTGTTTGAATATCAAAAATCAAAGACAGTTATTAATTAATTTTTCAAGAAACATCAAATATCCTTTATTTTCGTAAATGCATTTTCGATTAAAAGTAATTACAAAATTATGTTATTTTACAGCATTACTTTCTGTAACATTTTCAGTTGAATTTAGAAAACTGTAATTATGATTACTGAAGTGTTCTAAATTTTGAAAGGTTTGTCAATAAAAATATCGAGAAACCTAAATGGCAAAAATATTATAAAAAAAATTCACAAACTTTTCTATGATTTTTTGAAACATATTGCTTCAATGAAAATAACGTATGTCCAAATAAGGGTAGGGGGTCATTTTTTCTAAAATATGTTCTCCACTGAAAACATTTCTAAAAACAGGTTTTTCTAATATCCTACTGTTTCTAAAATAATTTTTTCTAATTCAAACCATTTTCTAAAAATTCTTTTTTCTACTATGTCACTTTTTCTAAAATAATTGTTACTAATTTCAATCGTTTAAATAAATTTTTAAATCGTTTAAATGAATAAAAAATATGTAATCAAATAAAACGTATAATATAAATATAAACTTTAGAAAAACAAATGAAATAGAAAAAAATATTTTAGAAAAATAATCTATTAGAAGAACAAAAATTTAGAAAGTTTCTTTAGAACACTTTTTTTAGAAAAACTGTACCCCGATCCTTAAATAGAATAATGTACATAAGCTTCAAATTTAAAAAAACAAATGGATTTCAAGTTAGAAATAGAATTTCACTTCAAATTGTGAGATTCATACCGAATTCTATTTGCAGACGTAACTGCGTATTTCTAGTTGGAAAAATAACTTGATCTATACGAAAATGATGGAAATTAATTATATTCGGAAATTTTATCAGAAAATGCAAGTGGACTTGTTTGGAATTTTCATGTTTTTCTAGATGGGAATCAAATTTGATTTTTGCTTATAGAAAAGCAGAACGATATAAAGTTATAAAAATCTTGTTATATTTTGCAAATATAAATTATATATTATATATGATTTATATTTGTTGTTATACTTATATTTAAATACTTGTTATCATTATTATTATTTATTTTTATTATTATTCATATTTATATTTATACTTATTGCCTATGCAAATATGAATTCAGTTATATCTTTCACTTTGATTCCAATTCAATTTTCGTGAAGAATTATAATTTTATTTGCTCTATAAGTATTAAGTTATTTTTCCAACTTAAAATAAAATTTTGTTTCACTAATAAAAATGCAAGTTTATTCCTTACTTGACAGCTTATAAAGTTGTTAAATAGAAATTCTTTTGGATTTTTTCACTAGTGGTCTAGTTTGTTTCCCAAGTTAAATTTCATGTACAGATTTCATAAATATACATGAAATACATTTACAACTAGCCATTCCGTCGGATTTCCAAAAAAAAATGCTACTCGAAATAAAAAATCATTCTACGGATACATTATCCCGTTCCACAGTCCAAATTAATATCCAGGTAGATTTTCTTCTAACACCCACAAAAGTTTTTTAAGAAATTTCATTCAGGTTTTCTCATAACTCTAGTTGCATTTTGAAGTAAAATTTCATTTGGGTTAACTAATGAAAATGGAATCAAATTTTCAGTTCTTATCAAAAAATATAATTCCTTCCTTTGTTGCTTCATCTTGCAACATTTGTACGAAATTCCTACAAAGAAATGTCTCGAAAACAATTTATGATACAAAGTTACAAAGCGAATCTCACTGATCAAAGAACCTCCAGTCACGCTAACTCGACAGCATCTACTGTAAAATTTACAGTACTCGACGACCAAACACGTCGTCAACAACCTCAATAAGCAAAACGCATAACCGGAAAAATAACAATACACAGGGAAGACGTCACCCATGAATAAAACCGCGCCATCTCAATTACCCGCCGAACAATTTTACTCTCACAGACGTCTGAATTTCAACGCGTCGTCTTTTCGCGTCGCAAAGCCCGCGACTTGATAATATCATCGTGCGCAACGAGAGGAGATGTAATTTTCAAGATGAAATTGCCGGCGTGACAATAATTACCGTGATTTGGCGACACGCAATTTTCTCCTCTTTGTCTCTTCCCGTTCCTGAAACCAAGCCCCCTCCCCCTCCTGCCCCTCGCACAACCCCTCAATCCCATATTTCATACATTAAAGATGCACCTTTTCCTCACCCCCCCCCCCTCCTACCTCTTTGTGAGTACAGGGAGTTATCCAACAATTTCAACGTCATGCGTTGCGCGAGTCGAAGAAAACTCGAGTACGATTTGAATGTTGCATTAAACATCAATGTTGCGAGAAATGGGAAAAGGGATTTGATTTTTTTCAATTTCGACTACTATTGGACGGAAAATCGAGGATTGGAGGAAAAGTGGCAGGTTGATTTTTTGATCGAATGTTTTGTTGGTTTAAAAGAATTTAAATTTATTTCATTATTTGTATTCATAAATATTTTGAAAATAATAAATAAATAATATAAATCATAAAATAAATCTTTCTTACTGAAAAGAACTTTTTTCAGTACGAAAAATTGTAAAGAAAATTTATGTTCGGAAAAATAATTTTAGGAAAAATGACTTTCAGGAAAACTTGATTTTTTCTTTTGAGAGGGGGGGGGGTGAAATAATAAATTTACGACTAGTTCAGATGATTCTAAATATAAGTTTTTCTAAATGAATAATTTATATTAAATTTATTTCACTTAAAATGAATTTCAGGTCAATTCAATTGTTTGAATTTTGAATATGCCTCAAAAATAAAAAGACTTCAAAACCGCTCTTCCAGAACACTTTTCTCACCGCGTGCAATGGTCTTAATAAGGCCAAAATAGTGAGTATTCCAAATCCAGTTGGAAATACTCATGCACATACGTGGAAATCGCGTGAACAAAAGTGAGTAAATATAGGAAGCCCAATAGAAAATGAAATACCCAGAGAATTGAGGCGGAAATTCATTCGAATTTCAAATGAAAAATGCGCCTGCGGCTTCATAATTCAGCGGCCCGTTAATTCAAGCTGGGCGAACTTTGAAATATTAATTTTCGAAACGCCCAAGCTTTCTTGCCTTCAAGTTTAATAGTAAAAAGTTGTTTTGTCAGTGGACTTGTGAATTCAATGTTTATTTCGAAGCGAAAACTAATAACGAATAATATTTTTCTCATACAATAACATTATTTTATTCTTAATTGAAAACTTTGATTTTTGAGATACGAAATTCACGTTGAATTTATATTCTGACTGTAAATTTTATCTGCTTTATTTGTAGAATTTTGTGGAATCGAAAACATTTGAGAATAGTTTTCTAAATGTAGACATCGATTTTTCTGATGATCTCATCCCAAAAATTTTTTGCCGAAAATGAAAATTTTTCGATTTTTCAATTTTTTTTTGTTATGTAATTCCACACTAAAAAATTCCGAAAATTTACGATTGATTTCTGAATTTTCATGCTAAGCAAATTTATTTTTGCACGTTTTTACAAACGATTGAATGTCAAGTTCTGTTACAATTATTTTTGAACATTACATATTTTGAAATTTCTATGTTAAAAATATTATATAATTATTAAATAAATATCAATAAATATAAATATGTTTTACATTTATTACATTATAATATTTTATAATTATGATTATATAATGAATGTGATGAATAATAATAAATTAAAACTATTTTATAATTATAATAATTAATATATTTAATAAACATAATTAATTTTATCATAATATGATGATTTTTAGAACATTTAAATAATGTTTATAATATTTTATAATTTTTTAAACATTTAAAAAACAGGAAATGTCGAACTTAGGACTACAATTTTATTAAAGTGATACTTATACAAATACGTTTTTATTATTACGTGTTTTAATTTTTTTTTCTTCTAGTAAAATGAAGTTTTTTATTTTTTTAAGTTTTTAATATTATAAACAATGTCTATGCATTTTTCAACAAAATCAGAAATTTTCAGGTTTTTTTTCAAAATTATTTAAGATACACTGAGATTCGAACAGTTTTTGTACAGTCATTAATGAATATGAAAAAATTTGAAATATGAAACATTTCAATATAAAACATTTTTTTATATTTTCTGAAAATTCTGAATATTATTATATCCCACAAATTTTTTAACATTGAAATTTCTTGAAACTTGTATCATTTCAAACAAAGAAAATTTTTAACTGACGATTACGATTTTATTACTCTAATGCAAATTCAGGTATGGAAAAAATTTATAATAATGATAAATATTATCCAAGAATTTTTTATTGCACACAGAGAATTGTCAAAAATTATGTGTATGCAGTCATACTATAAGATTTTAAATAATTACTTACACTTTCAGCTTACCCAAAATTATTAATATCATTTTAAACGTTTCGCAAAATTCTGAAAAAACTTTGAAATATTTTGGAGAATTTGAGATATAAGAATCTATGTTTATATTATTTAAATTATTTTTATATTTATCTTATTTATATGTATAATTAATAATTATTTAAGATATAATTATAATTTAATGTATAATTAATTATAATATTATTTATATTTATTTAACTCTATGAGGTATGAGAATTTCAAAAAAATTATGTAATTGTTATAATTTTTGAAAAATGTAGGAAATCTCTACTAAAGTTTAAACTGAACCTCGTAATTTTCAATAGCATTGATATCCATTTTTACGAAATATAAAGAACTATATATCTGATATTTAAATTTTTTCTTATCCACCACATTTTCCAACATTGAAGTTTTTCTTAACAACAGTAAATAAACTTTTCTTTTTTTCATGCTCAAACAATAGATTTTGTGACATTTCCTGTTTTACTCTATCTTAAATCATAAGATTATAAAATCACGAAATTATCTAGACTTGAAGAATGGCCATTAAAGAAATATTTTTTGTTTTAAAATACCCACAGAGTCTCATACAATCAGCGTCTCTATATGTCTTTTAATTTCATACCTCAAGAACTCAAATAATCTTTAATTTGAATTTAAATATTATAATAAATACAAAAATAATTGTAAATAATAGAAAGCACTAGCCTACATGAAAAATCTACTTTGCAAAAAAAGTGTTTTCTAGACTAATTTGGGGTTGCTAAGTACGAAAATATCAAATATGAATATTCCCAAAGAAGCGTTATCGAAATATTTGCAAAAAACTTGTTTTTCTTATTTATGGCCAGAAATGTCGAAAATAATCAATTTTCAATTACTATAAAATATATGTCATTAGGAAGGTTAACTTCTTAGCTTTACGGCGATATACTGCTTTTATCGATTGAATTAGTAGTTTTTAAGTTACAGCTACTGAAAATGTCAAAAAAGTGTGTTTTTCAGGATACGTAGTTTTTTGAAATGCGCTTTTTTTAAATTTTCAGTAGCTGTAATTTAAAAACTACTTTTTCGATCGATAAAAGCAGTATATCACCGTAAAGCTAAGAAGTATACCTTTCCAATAATACATATTTCATGTTAATCAAGTCAAAAATTCTTGATATTCCTGGCAAAAACTGCGAAAAACATGTATTGTGCAAATATTTCAATGAAACTTTTTTGAAAAAAATAAATGATTGATATTTTTGTATTTAGCGACCTCAAATTACTCTGAAAAACTCTTTTTTCGAAAGGAAGTCGCAATTAACGAAAAATTCGTAAACTAGTGTAGTAGATAAATAATCAGTAAAAATCATGAATAATAAATAAATATCATTTCTGGTTATAATAAAATTTACGAGAAAAAAGCATCTGAAATTCTTTCCTTCAAGTGACACCCCAACTTTTTCAAGTATTCTAGAATAATAAAGTAGTTTTCAGATCCTTCCCGAAAAACATAAATATGTGACCAAAAACCGACGTCTCGAGATCGCGATTTTCGCCCGAACGACCCTGTATCATTTATAACCAGAACGCGTATATCTCACGAAAACGTCGCGAATCGTGACAGTCGCGCATTAAAGTCGCAGCGTCAGAATGCTCCCGAGCGATGATGCATAATTAATCAATACGTCCTGCAACGTTGACAACTCGCTAATATTTCAGAGATGAATAAATTCACGTGCTAACGTGGCCATTTCACGTTACAAAATTTTCTTTTTTCGTGCAAATCGTGAAAAATGAGATTTTTCTGAATATAAATGTTTTCAATAATGACATTCTTATTCTGAAAGTATTCATGTAATATTTGTGTAATATTACATGACTGTTACAAGAACGAGTTATGTAATGAAAATTTATTGATATGTTGACATTGTTTGATTTTTTTTTCTTATGAGAATAAAAAAATTATGTATTAATATTTTGTCAAATGATTCCACAACGGATTCAGAGTATTTTTTATAACAACGAGAGTTTTACTTTGATGAATTCCACGCGTGATATTCCGTTGACCGTGCCAGTGAACGTGTATCGCAATATTCTTGACAAAACGTGCCACGCTCGCGAATGTCCACATCGCGGAAAATGCTTTGATCAATTACCCCAGCGTGCCAGCGTACCTCGGAAAAGCCGGTGATTAACGATTACCCCAAGATCGACCGATTTTCATTTATACAATCGTTCATCATTTTGCCTTGTTTCTTGGGGGCTTCGATATTTTTGGTTATACCTTAAAAGGCAATACAGCGAACACAAATAAATTTCTAGATTTAATAATAGATTGTTTTGGAAATTAATGTTTGAAACTTGAAAGGAAAGAAATAATCACTGTTAAAAAAAACTTCCCATATGTTATGTTACTTGCATAGGAAATTTTTCATATTTTTGAAATTCCCATATAATATGGGGTAATTTCCATAGAACATGGGAAATGTTACATGCACGAGTATGGCGAAATTGCAATTATTTTTTAAAGTGATTTTGAAGTGAGTTGGAATTTCATTTTTGCAGTGGATTTTCAGGAACACTCAATGCCTGTTGAAATTATTTAAGAGAGAGTACAAAATGTAGAGAATTATGTAAATTGTGAATAAGAATTTGATGAATTTCAGAATTTTACAAACAATAGCTGAAAATTCTAAAATTTGAGGGCATACTGAATTTTGGAATTCATGTCTTGAAAAAAATAGTGCAATTTTACATTTAGAATTTGTAATGGAATATAACTTTTTTTTTCAATACTAAAATGAAGTTTTTTCATATTTTTTAAGTTTTTAATATTACAAACAATGTCAATGCATTTTTCAACAAAATCAGAAATTTTCAGGTTTTTTAAAAAATTGTTTAAGATTCACTGTGATCCAGTTCTGGTACAGTCACTATTGAATATGAAAAAATTTGAAATATGGAACATTTAAATACATGAAACATTTTTAGATATTTTCTGGAAATTCTGAATATTTGCATACCCCACAATTTTTTTAAGATTAAAATTTCTTGAACCTTGTATCATTTCAAACAAAGAAAATTTTTAAGTGAGGATTACAATTTTTTAACTCTAATGCAAATACAGGTATGGACAAAATTTATAATCATGATTAATTTTATACAAGAATTTTTATTGCACAGAGAATTTTTTAAAATTTTGAACTTTCTCAGATTTACTTTATCCCGAATAATATGTATGCAGTCATAGTATAAGATTTTAAAGAATTATTGCTCATCCAAAATTATTAGCAACACTTCAAATAATTCTCGAAATTCTAAAAAACCAGTAAAATATTTCGGAGAATATCATATACTCTATGAGATAGAGGAGACTGGGGAAAAATGTGCAGTTTTTAATAATATTAAATTTTTGAGGCAGCATAAGGGCTGAGAGGAGCTGCAAATGGCACTATATTGTAGCCCACATATGTGGCTACAATTTAGCCTCATGCAACTTTTTTCTAGTTGAAACTTATGCCTCATATATTTATTAAAAAAAAATGATTTTCTGCGCATTTTGCCCCACGCTGGGGTAAAATGCGCAACCTGTGGGCCAAAATGCACAATTGCGGAAATCGCGATTTTCACGAGGTTGATTGATGAAAAATTGTGGGAAACACAAAATAAATGATTTCATAAACAATTTCAATAAAAAATTTTGTGTTAAGAACAGAATTTGATTTTAAAAATTTTTATTTGTTAAGAACAAAAATTTTGTAGGTTGCGATCGAGTGTCCGTCGAGCAACAGAAAAGCGTTTCGACGCGCAATTTGCAGACATTCTCTCGCGGACAGCCTTGCACGCTTCGAATAATTTTCCTCCATCAATACACTCTGTTTTGCGAACATAAACGCGAACCATGATAAAAAAAAGCTTAAAAAAAAAAATTTAGAAAAAGTTCGTTATTCCACAAAAATAAAAAGAAGCTCGACAAACTTTCAGATTTGATTTCAAAAAGAAAGATGTTGAGTGTTGAGATGGTGTGTTCAAAAGTGACACACCACCTTTTTTTGCTCATCACCTTCATCACATTTTTCAGGAAAATGTTTGTGGGCCCCGGGGCACTGCCCCGGCCTCGATACAACCCTGGATGTAGAAACAATTTGACGAAAAAAAAGTGGAAAACAACAAAAATGTGAAGAAAATAGCGTAATATGACCAAACACAGCGAAACAATACAAAACAAGCACTGCGCATTTTGCCCCACGCAAAACTGCGCGTTTTTCCCCATGGCTTCATTTCTGACTTATCAACTTGTGATTAGAAAACGAGTCAAAATTTCGCCAAACCGATCACGTTTTCGTCTTTTTCGCACCTTAATTACTATAAAAACTCACGTACCATCATTTCTGATGAAAAAAATGACGCAAAAGTTGAAGTTTCCTTTCAGACAAATATTCACAACACAGTGCCTAAAACAGACTTTGTTTTATAACCAAAAAAGGAAACAAACAAATAAGACGCAATTACTGACGTTCGATACTTGACACTAGAGCCATATGTGGAAAAAATTGCAAGTGTCCAGTGTTTACCATTTTGACGGTAATGCAAATTGAATATTTTGTGAACTGCGCATTTTGTCCCAGTCTCCCTACATTAAAAATTTTAGAGAATTATGTAAATTGTGAATAAGAATTTCATAACTATCAGAATTTTACAAACAACAGTTGGAAATTCTATAAATTTGAGGAGGATATTGGGTTTTGGAATTAATTTCTTGGAAAAAAATAATGCAATTCTACATTTAGGGTTTTAAATTTGTGAGGAAAAAAAATTTTGAGTATACAAGAGTTGAAAATCGATATGATTCTGGGTCTAACTTATCCAAAAATTTTAAAAATGAAGTGTTTTACCTTTGAATTCTTGTCTCTATTCCAACGAGGATTTCTAGAATGAACATATATTTTTTGAAATTATTGTAAGATCCTTGTTTCTTAGTTTTTGAGTCCTAATTTCTTCATTTCCTTTTTTTTTGGCCGGACAATGATTAAATTTACAAAAATATAAAACTTTTTATGCTCCTTTACTTTGTTTCTGTAGGATTAAATGAATTTCGTCGAATTTTATTATTTCTATTTAACTGAACTATAATAAATTTGAAGCATATAATATTTCAAAAGAACTTGATTTAAAATGGTAAAAAGAATTTTTTTTATGATCCTCTAATTACTTATTAATGATCTTTTTAATATTTTTTTAGTCTCAAATGACTGAAAATTCGAGGATGTAAAAACAATATGTGATGAAAAATATTTAAACAATTTCATGTGACTTATAAAATATGAACCGACAATTTTGTATGATCTTGTTTATTATTAGGATAATAAATTTTGAGAATATATTGTATGATTCCAATGCTTTAATTTCGAAATTAAAGATTACTATTCTATAGAACACTATTCTCAATAGTGAAAATCTAAGAATCAACCTACAAAATTAATGAATATTGATTTTTTCATTAGTTGAATTCTACTAATCATTTAGTGATAATGCAGTAATAAAACTAGTCTAAGTCTACTAATTACAGTAATAATCCACTCATTTCTTTATTCATAACCTACTAATTCAATTATTAAGCTAAAATCACTATTTCAGTTATTGAAAATCCACTAATCATAATTAATTTCCTACTAATTTAAATCAAGACAGTACCTTTTATCAATAAACCAATTCTTTTTCCATACATGCAATGCACAAAAAACTTTCATTCAAATACCATAGCATGAATAACTCATTTCCTAGTTCAAATCAGGAAACTCCAACTCGACCAAAATTGTACTGTACTACATTCAAACCAAACTACACGACGTAAATGAAATTTCATCGTCCATTCGAACGCGTTCCCAAAAATCCCGTCATGCAGACAACGAAATTACCCCGGAATGACCTTTAAAGGGCCGGCTTTGTTTCAGCCCCAAAGGTTATGCTCCAAAGCGATTCGTACAAATCCCTTCAACAAAGGATTAATAACGTTCCGCCTCATTTAATATAGGAAGATAATGTAGAACGACAGCTAATAAGCTCGCATACTCGAGCACGAGGGCAACTTGCACCGACCCAATCAGGCTAGTAAATTACTTGGAGAAGTATAATTCCATTAACCGCTCGCGCAACTTCTCATAACGTCTCTTTTGATCTCGTCTTTATTTTTCTTCGCCTTCGTCTCAAGGTTTACTTTGCCGCGTAAATTCTTCTAGCAACGAGGCGCTTCTCTTTCACCTCGATAACGAAAATCTGAATGCTTGGAAAAGCGAGTCAAAAGCTTTTCAGCCATGACTACTATGCTTTACCGAATTCTAGGGATGTTTCGGAATTTTGGACGGTGAGTGGAAATGCCCTCCATACGGAACTTGGGGGAGGAATGAAATAAAAAAGGATTAAAATAAATAAAATTTTCTATTATTTATTTAGATTTTTTACTAGAGGTATTTAACTTTCTGGCCTTGTAAGTTCACATTTTATAATTGTAATAAAAAAACGATAGAAAAATAGAAATATAAAACAATCCCAATAAAAAGACTTTCATCGTTCATCTTTTCACGAGTGTGGTGAAAAGTATTCATAAAACTCGCCACGTTTCGAATCTGCGAATACCCTCATTTCCAAACAATTATTCACTGGATCCGCGAATATTTTCGTTCACTCATACCGAGAGGCTTTGCTTTTTAGGGCGAAGAGCTGAGGGGAAAGAAAAGCGTCGCGCTAATGAATTGAAGGGGCTGCGAAGACGGGAAATGAATATCGATGAGCTCGACGGGGTGGAAAGGCAAATCAAGGGCGGATCATAATTACCCCGATCGTCCCTGTGCAAATGAAATCGCGATATTCTTTCGCAATTTGCATCGCGAATCATGCCGACGCGGCGTTTTCTCTCTGGGCCATCTACAAATTAGGAAAGAGCCCGATTGCTGACTGCGACGATCGATCCGATCACCGCTGCTAACGCGCCCCTCCCCGTTAATTACGCGAGCTTTTTACTCCCCCCCCCCCCCAACCCTCCTCGAGCTTTCTCTTTCCTCGCGAGATACGATCGCGGTTCGAGAACACCTGAAGGGCTATTATTCAAAGTACGCGAGGTTTACGAATTATTCTTCGAGGGAGCCAATTTGTTTGGCTGTGGAATAAAAAGTTGGGATTAGAAAATCGCGTTTGAGTCCAAGTTGCGGAATTTTGTGAATGATGGAAAATTGTTAGATTTTTCTCTTGTGTTTTTTAGAATCATGGCAGATTTTTAAAAAATTGTTATTTGAATGATTCGTTGAATTAAAATAAATGAATTTCGATGGGTCCCGCGAAGAGTATCGTATCTGTCGGGACTCCCGAGCATTTCATCGTATCTTTTACAGAGGTGAAACATTTCATCGTATCTCAAAATCACATATTATTTATACTTTTAAGATATTATCTTTAGACTCATTTTTTTGTAATTTATAACAGAATTATAAACATTTTTTTTACATATAAACCGAAAAAGACGAAAATTGAGCATATTAAAAATATTTCTCCATAAAAAAATTCACGCGTAAAACGAATAATTTTTCTTGCACCAGGCAGGCATTGAAAAATGATGATAATGTAGCGAATTTCGAAAAAATGATTGTATACTACAATAAATAATCTTCACAATAATTTTTTAACTTAAAAATATGAAAGCTGTAAACTTAATTATGAAAAATTGATTCATTCCCTCAAAAACAAAAAATAATTTTGACGTAAACATTTTTAAGTATCTACCCTTTTCTCTTGAAAATTTACTCTTTATGATAATTTTTAGTGTTATTACTCATGAAATAATTATTTAATTAATTATTACATAAGTTTCGTCGAATATTTTTTTCAATAAACTTTGTCTTGAAAGAATTAAATGATAATTGTCCACCAGATTTGTGCCCAGAGTCATTACTGGCATATTTTTCATATTGTAATAAATAGAATTCATTTGTTTAAATAATTAAATTTAACTTACTGTTGCAGAAATATGTTTTTGCAAAAGGCATATGCCTTTCATGGTTTCTAAAGCCGTCTTTTGCATATTTTGCATCGATAATATTGATTATTATACTATAATACATTTCTTTTGTTTAAATTCATTTCAATTTATTTCAACAAAATATTGCAAAAATTTCTTTTTGCAAGATATATGTCATTTTCATGGTTTTTCAGGTTGCTGAGTAAGAGTTTTATATCTTTTTTGTAAAATTCGTTTATTTGAACAATTTATTGAAACAAATTATTGCAAAATTTTTCATCTACAATATGTATATCATTTTAATGGCTTTTTTGGTTGCCGAGTAAGAATTCGACATTATTTTTGCAAAATTTGTTTATTTAAACAAATTATTGCACAATTTTTCTGTTACAATATGTATATCTTTTTTATGGCTTTTTAGGTTAGGTTAGGATATCTTATTATAATAATAATAATATTAAATCTAATGTAAATGTCAAATCTAATAGATTTGACATTGTTTTTGCAAAATTTGTGTATATAACTATTTATATAAACAAATTATTGCAAAATTTTTCATCTACAATATTTATATCATTTTAATGGCTTTTTTAGTTGCCAAGTAAAAAATCGACATCGTTTTTGTAAAATGTGTTAATTTAAACAAAATTTTAAAAAATAAAATTTTATTATTTAAACAAATGAATTTTACTATTCTGATGCAAAATATGCAAAAGACGACTTTCAAAATTTTTCTTCTATTATATTATAATAAAAGAAAAATTTTGCAATAATTTGTTTAAATAAATTATTAAAATGAGAAAATTTTGCAAAAACAATGTCAAATTCTAACTCGGCAACCTAAAAAGCCATGAAAAGGATATACATATTGTAGAGGAAAAATTTTGCAATAATTTGT
>JAPYZL010141774.1:0-24172 GCA_030522825.1 Platygaster orseoliae
GATTAGAGGCCGTTGTAGCAGCTAATGGAGGATATATCGAATAATTATTATCTCCATAGATATATCGATTAGCATGTAAAAAGGTTTTTTTTTAAATAATTTTATTCATGACAAATATTCGTAATGAATTTTTTGTTGAATTTGTCCGGATTTTGGTGGCGCACCCTGTAATATGAAGTTGTCATAACTCCGTGATTTGTTAGTTTTATGACAAAGTAATGATAAAAGTCAGAAGTTACTTATAACTGTGAACGAGAAAAAAGATTGTTATTTCATATTCTAGATATGTGATGTTTTGTCTTTTGGTTTGAAATTCACAAATCACTTTTTGTGCAGGGATATTGAAAGTGAAAAAATTTTTCCATATTTAAGTAAATAATATTGGAAATGATTACTTATTAATTGCTGAATGACTATAGCTTATGATCTGGGTGTTTTTGTAACTAAGAATTAATTTCGTAATTTTGTCAGAACAACAAGTTTTACAATGTCGACATAGATTTTATTTTGATTTCACATCAGAAAGTTTGAGAAAAATTATGATTCGATCATATGTTTCTACAGTTTTTACAGCTTTTGAAGAGTCTGAAAATATGCGACAGTTTTAAGAATACAGTAGTAAAAATCTATCTTACAATCTTTACTATGTTGACCATTTATAAAAAGTGTAAACTGTCAATAACAGCAGGAACAGATCATATATTTGCAGTTTCATAACAATTATTTACAGGCACGACTATCTGACACTTTTTAATAGTTTTCAGGTAAAACTTTTCTGGTACTTTACAAAAAGTTCAAATATTTTTTAGAAATTCATTACAAGTATCTCTAAGATTTGATAACTCATGATAGTTAAATTTTTTTATTTATTTTGGCGGCTTTTTAACATTGGTATAACAAAGAACAATTTGAACAAATTTAGAAAGTCTCTACATTTTTACACTTTGATATAAGGTGTCATCAATAAGTACAGCTGCAACACCTTTATACTTTTGTAAATAATTAAACATTATCGAAAAAAAAACAGTTTACCAGCTTCAAAAGTTTGACATCAACATTAATAGCAGTTTTTACTGTTTCCACATTATTCAAATCGTGTGAGAGTTATAACAACGATTACAGTTCTTAAATTTGGAAACTGAAGTAATATGGATATTTTTTTTTTGCATTTTCATATTTTTAACTTTTTTTATATTATTAGTACAGTAAAAATTTACATTTCGTAAAACTGTTGATTTTCCATAATTTTGCCATACATAAAGATTATTACAAAATTTTTTAACTTATGAACAGCTGCGATAATAAAGACAGTTTCGAGCGTAAATCCCAGTCAAATCTGTGAAAATTACCATAAATTATTGATTTGTTGAATTTTTTATTACTTGTGGAACTTTTCAATCTTTAGAACGCAATAACAACTTTTTTCATTTTATATATCTGATGAAACACTGTCTTACTTTTTTCAATAGTCGTTAACAAAAAGAATGAAAAATCTCAAAAAAGTGAAAACAATTACAAATACAACGAACTAAAAAAATGTGGTTCAATCCAAATCAGACATTTTGGACGGTGAATTCATTAGAAAAGTATTTTTCTTACTTGTAATAAGACATTTACGAGTATTGATATTAATATTTATTGCAGAAATATATTTTAAGAATTTTTTTATAAAGCTTCCTGTAAGATGACTCGTACACAGGATTTTAACATTATTGCTAGCATAATACCTTGAAGATTATCATTTTTGAAGAGTATCTACTAATATTTAATTATTAATATTTTCACAAGAATGAAATGAATAAGTTTGTTTTGTCTAAACTAAATCTTAACGTAACAGTTTCCGATTTCTTCTCGAATACCTTTAAGTTTTCTACATCTGAACGTTAAGAGATAATTTCATTTTTCCTATTCACAAAATATATCAGCAGCAACAAAGAAACGCACATTTTTTTCCTTTGGAACACAACAGTTGGTACAATTCTTAATTTCATTCAAATTATAACAGTTTTGCTTACTCCACAACTTACAGTTATATAAATGGCTTGGATTTTTTCTAGGTTTTTTTATAGTATAAACAGTATTTCGATATTCTTTATGATATGAAGAGGTATTAATCGAAAATGATTAGAGATTTTCTAAATATTTTAACAGTTTATTCACTAATGGTATAAGTCCAAACAGTTTCAATAATTTTCAAACTTTTTACAGTTCATTCAGTTTGGCAAAAAGTTTGTACATTTGGGACAGTTCTGACATCTTCTGAACTTCCTGTACAGATCAATCTTTTTACAGAATATCTTCGATCTTCGACTGTCAGTAGAGTTTTGAATACCGAGAAACTAAAAAATTGTTTTGATAGTCATTGACAATTATTCAAGTTTCGAGATATTTTGTAATAATATCAGGTTTTAATTCCGCAGCTTTGCTGTCTAAAGGATTTTTAGAATTTGATTTTACTTTTCATTGTCCTTGGAAGTTCTGAACATTTTTCAAAAGCTACAATAATTAGGAGAGTTTCGAGCGACCAATCAAATAAAATTTGCTGAAACTGTTGTAGACTATTGATCCACCCCATTTTTAATAGTCCGTTATTTCAAATCTAAATAAATTTCTAGCAACTCTAATAATTGTTACATTGGAGTTGCTAGAAATTTATTAATTCTGATCTAATATCTAATAGAACTTTATTAATTCTGATATAAATTTAAAAGGTATTCAATAAGGAAAAAATGTTAAAACAATCATATCTGTTATAAAAATAAACGTATGTATATTGATACTCAAAATAAGCTTTCTGCAAAAAACCTATAGTTCCTTATAATTCTCAAAAAACAAATTTCCTTACTTGATGCACCATTCATCAAACATAAACATTTTTCTTTCAGAATAAAAAGAGGAATTTGATATTCTCAGTTTTAATTTCGTTCCTCATCAATTCCTGTATTATTACCCAAAAGTTATAATTCTTGAAAATTACTCAAAAAGAGCAAATCACTATTTTAATACCTGTAAAAGAAACAAGTTTTCTTTGTTTCTAAAACTGAAAATAAAGTTTTATATGAAAATAAATGTACGAGATCTGCCTTTTGAACCGTCAAATTTGACGAGTTATAACTTTAAAAGATACCATTTTTTTCGTTTTGCGTATTATATCGGCCACCACGAGTAACGCAGATGTTTTTTCGTCCCGGGCGCGGAATAGCGCGTATGCAGTTACTCGCGTGGCCGATAAAACGCAGCTGCTTTGTGTGTCTCGTTGCGGGAATCTCCTCAATCGCGAGCGTCTTGGGGCCCCAAATTAAGCGTGCACGCGCCGGACCAAGTCCACCTGCACCGAACCCAACCTCACCTGTGGCCCGTGAAAGTGATACCCGCGAACGAAATATCAACATATCTAAACAGGGGCTTTTTTAGCTAAAAAGACATGACTCGTCAATTTGCATCGACACGCGAGCGTGTGGGTAATTGACGGTTGGAGCGTTGTCAAAAAGTCAAAGCAGATGGATAGGGAACGATTGCGAATTAGATGCCAAGACCGATGGTGCCTTGATGGGATTTCGGTTTCAGGGCAAATTGGCTGATTTGATTTTGAACGAGGGGCGGGTTTTCGAGAGGTTATTAATTTGACGTTTGTGATTGTGGGTTTTGTGACGTGCGGTAATCGAGGATCCAGAAGGTGACATGGCTCATTTAGAATTGTGTATTGCCTGATTTATTTCGTGTTGAATTTGGTAGCTATTAAGATGTGAGATTCGGTGAGAAAGGTGACAAGGATTTCAAAAAATTTTTAACATGATATTTTTCACTTCGAAATATGTGTGTTTTCATATATTTAAATAAGTAATTCATATTTTTGCATCGCTGTAGGTTTCAAAAATGCATTTTTTTTAATAATTTGGAAATGTATTATGTAATGAATTTTTGTTCACTGTACTAGAACAACTTCTATTCTTTGAGTATTTTTGGAGAACTCCTAGAACTATTCAAAAACCAGGCGCGGATCCAGGGGGGGGGGTATTTGGAGGGTTCAAACCCCCCCCCCCCCCGAAATTGTTTTTTGTCATTTCAGAAATGGAATTTGAGAATTTGATGACCTTTTTTTTTAGAAATCAAAAGATGAAAATTCCTAAAACCCCTTCCGAAAAAATTTTCCGGATCCACCCCTGTCAACAACGTTTCCATTTTATTGCAATTAAAGACTAGTTTAGTCATCTTTACTGTCCTAGAAAACGTTGACTTTGACGTAAGATCAATTTTTTCCTCCACTTTTCTTGCTATGAAGTTTGAGAAATTCTGACTTCTTTCGCAGAAATGTCAGAAATTAATTCAAATATCAATGTAGTATGGTAACAAGAGTTTCAAATTTGTTTGCAGACAGATTTAGAACTATATGCAATGAATAAATTATTTTTCAGAAACACCAGTACATTGAAAAATACTGTTACATGCAAAAACTTTCGGGAATTTCTTTGTATTTCGTGGATTTCAGAAAATATTTGGTTTCTGCTCTATATTTATTCATTAACCAAGAAATTCTGATATTTTTGAAGTAGTTACGTTGTATAATAATTAATGATAAATCGCTTACATTTCAAACACACAATGTTTTTTAGTCCATAATTTTAAATATTTGGAAAAAATTTGTAATTAACTCAGGGTATACTCTACCCTACAAATATTCGATAATGACAGCTTAGACATCTTGTTATACTTTAAATATTAACATCTGCATTTCTAGTATATCTGCCTATTAAACTCATTTTTGAAAAATGTCTTCATATCAACAATAAATACAAGAGAAAATGAATTATTTTGTGTCTCTTAAAATGAAATCTTTGAATACATATGTAGATTTCTAAAAACTTTTTGAACTTTCTGTGTTTTCAAATTATTGTTCAAAAAATATATGTTTTTGTTTTATTTTATTTTCTACTTGTTTAACTTTTACTTACTTTCAAAACCTTTGATCATTTATAATATATCAAACAATTTTCATTATAATCTGAACGAAGACACTGAAATGGAATGAGCTTTAGAATCGTATCCAAAAATACTATTAACTCTCTGCAATGCTTAATTTTTTTCTAGATATAACAGTATTTTTGTGTAACTGATAATGTTCAAAAAAGAATTTTATTTTATTTTCAGTCGTGTTATTTATTGATTATTTTATGACGTATGTGTCCACGTCCATTTTTTTACTTGACCTTTTTACTTGATTTTCGTTTAATTTTATTTCATATTTTGAGTGAAAATAGTCGATGGAACTACCTTGCGTGTATTAACATCAACCGATTATAAAATTTATTTTAGACAATCATAATTGAAATTAAACTTGGGTCTTCGAACAGTTTTCCTCGAACATTACATTAAATTTGCTTTTGTTAATCAGGTTTGTTTTTTCCTCTATAAAACGAATTTTAATAAAAATTGGACTGACAATAAATGATGATGTCGGATAGGATAATAATGAAAAATAATTGTCAATTTTAAATTCTTGTGATAAATATTTAAATAAGGTTGATAAATGAATTTTTTTAAAGAAAACAATACTGACTTTTTAAAAACTGTTATTCGATGAACGAGATGTTTTGAAGGTTAAAAATTATATAAAAAAGCTGTAATAACTTCTTATTTTTTTTAATGTATTGTATTATAAAAATACGTACGATTTTCTTACGAGTTTTTGCACTGCACAGCAATATCAAACGAAATTCGAAACATTCCGTGAATTAGGGCTTAATTTACGAATTCATGTGCAGATTTGACTATCTCTGTAACTTTTTAGGCCTCTGAAATTTTTTTTAAAATAAATACTCATTTCTGAAAATACATTGTTTGTTCGTTCGAAAAAATTGTGTGTTATTTAAAATATTTTTGATTAATATAATTGATTTCTTCAAATTCTTCACTTCATTACATGTTTTTTAGTTTAAGATTCTCAAAATTTCTTATTTATTCTCCAGTTATGTAAAAAAACTGCTAATTCTGAATGTAAAAAAAATTATCGAATGAAAAAAACTTCCAGATTTCTTGTCAGGTACATAAAAAACTTCATAACTTGCTTCAGTATTTCCAAATTTGACAGCTCAAAAAATTTATACGTTTTCTGTAAAAAATGTAAATCATTATTCAAAACATCATTGCCGAAACATTATTTGTTATTTCCCATGAATCTTATTTTACTAGAAATCACAACGAGAACTTTTTTACTAGGTTTTTTGAATAATCTTACAGTTATCTGAAAAAAAAAACTTTATCGTAATGCAATTACCGATTTTTTATCCAAACAATAAATCTTCGACATGAACTACTGCACACATGAAACATTCATCGTCCAACAAAGAGTATTCAGAGATTAATCGGTTTTTTCAAGCTACATGAGCATACTTATTCCATACGAACTCTCTAATTTGTGAGACATGAAAAAAAGCTGGCCATTTTGCGGAACGCGAATCATCTTACGATAAAAATAATTAACCGTTTCACATGCATTTTGATTATGTATTTATAGTTGCCTGGCTCGAATAATTATTTCCACGGACCGATTAATCGATTATCTACTATTCTTTATTTATCTGATCATCGTTTCGGTAAGAAAGTTCCGTGAATATTTACGAAGAAGTGTTAGGAATTGGTGCCATACACTGAGACTGAATCAGAGACGTTTTTTTAACTGCCTTGAGCGTTTGAAAAATAGTACAAAAGATTTTAAGTGATTAAAGTCATTTTTGAAAAGGTGTAAAATAGATATCTTTCTATTTAATTTGCCTAAAAAGGGTTTTTAGTTGCTATTCACATTATTCTTATTTGTTTGCACTACACAGTAACTCTTTTTTTATCTTGCGCTATCGATACGTAATTGTATATGTAATTATAAATAATTATAAAGTAATTGACCATGTCCGTTACTCTGTGCAATGTAGCGCTACGTCGCGCTACGTCGCGCTACACGAAAAAAACGTATGCTTCCCCGGACTCACTTCCTTATTTATTCCTACTTTGTTGATTTTCTTTCGTCGTACACATTCACCGCGAATAAGTCAAGTAAATCTTTCTACATCCCGTGTTTACCAACTCGGAAGGTCTCAAAAGAAAGTGTGTGGCAGTGAAAAAAAGTAGCCATGGAACACCTTGCGCGGCAGGTGCTTTTCCGCGGGGCAGCCCTTCCCTCTCTTTCAGAAGCGTAGCTTTTTTACGTGTCCGCTATCGTGGCCAAAGAGTCGGTACTTAAAAATGTCTTAGCAGTCGGCGCATAAGCACCGTGACCTCCGCGATACGATCTCGAGGGGGCTCGAAGCGAAGCGTCAGATGCTCCTTACTGGTTTCGAGGGGACAGTGGCCGTGACTGTAACCACCGCCGCGGCTCGTGGCCTGGGACACCAACGGCAACCCTTTCGTAATAAAAAACACCAGATTACTATCGCGCTCCTCCGGACACATATCTGATTATTAACAGTAAGTGTTTATAATTTGTCCCTCGAGGTCTTTCGGTCGAGCAAAAACCTACTATTTTAACGCTCGTCAATTAAGGGATGTCATATGTCAGGGGTATCGGAACTACCTGACTTCGGGGCTTTTGAAGTAAATGGCCGTAATGCTGGAAATTAAATAAGCGAAGGGTGAGAGCTATAAAGGCTAATATTCGGTATTTACAGGTTTAGAACAGTCAGATCCTGATTTCAGAACCATTTCTTCTGTAAAATATAGAGCCCCACTTGCTCTGACATAAAAACTTACTCCAGAAACAACAAGTCTGAGATCGGACCGAGTGGCTATCTAATAATTCATCTTATGTAAATCTGCTTTTCCATATTTTTCGGGGAAATTTAGCGCTCCCGATCCCGAATCCGATAAATCAAACTGACCAGCCGTCCAGGCCACGATCTCCATCGGGTTTTTCTTTAGCATATGCATGGCGGAAGATCTGCATCCAGCCGACACCACTTCCGGCTGGAAAAAGGCGCTCGCCTTTTATCCACGCGCTCTCAATAACTCCGACCCTCGGCGGCACTGGCCCGGGCTGAAACTTGTTGTTTTATAGACAGCTTTTTCAAGGGATCGGACCAAGCGCGGCGGCTGACTGAATAAAAATTATGGAATACGTTGCATATAAAGTAAGTGAAAAACAGACGGAGATGATGAATTGCTCGAGGAGCCTGAGGGTGGGCTGCTGGAAGATAACGGGCCGCGCCATCGATCACAAACTCCGGCGGGTTGTGACGTGTCGTTGCTTCGCTTTTCTTCTTCATCGTGTAAATCAGGAGTTGAAAAGTGTCTTTTTTGAAGAGGAAATCGGAGTATCGCGAAGGTCGTGAAAGCACAGGGTAAGGATTAGAGGGGTGAGGATTTTAGAAGAAGACTGTAACGTAGCGCTACATCGCGCTACGAATTTTTTTTCAGTGGTTGAGCAGTGTTCATGGAAGTTTTCGAGGAAAAAATGATATTTATTTTTGTATTTTGAGTAATATAGTGAGAAACAAGTAGTGCAATCATCGAAAATTAATTTGCAATAAGAATAGCCTGCAGCGTTGGTTAGAGGGATTCGTAGCGCTACGTAGCGCGACGTAATGTAGCCAAAAAGCACAAAATTGAGCAAAATGTTGAAGGTCATACAAACCCAAAGCATTAGCAACTTCTACTCATTTAAAAGAAATGTTTAGGAAATTTCAACCAGGGACCATGCATCTTGTATCAGAAATTTACGTACAAAATTTAAAATATTATCAAAAGTTTACAATTTCTCTCATTCCCAACAGCAATCTTTTTTTTTCGCTTTTGAAGAAGAAAATCAAACTGCCATTCACTGTCTTTAGAACCATGCAATTTAACGTTACATAAACCATCGTCGAAACACCCATCCTATTATTTATAGAACAAGAACTATGATTCGTTCAAGTGACCCAGTCACCCTAATCAACGTGAGTATTTTCATTTATGCGTGTACTCGTGGGGTGGATGGAATTAATGCAGCGAGCTGAAATTTACAAGTGAAATTCGCGCGTGTTGTATGCTGGCTGATCAAATCGGGCGATGTGTTAGGAAAGAGAGTCACTTTCAATTCAAGCACGAGCAGTGAATTGAAGAATCTACGCTCGTGTATGATTGGACACATGTAACGAACTTGATGTACACCGTGCTCGTGGCGTCAACTTATGCATTGCATTACTTTGATAGCTCTTGTCAACTTCGCGAACTTGTCATTACCTCATTCTACTTCTGGAAGGTGATTTTTGCTAAAATCCTTTCCTGAGAATTTTCTGAGAAACTGCCTTCAACCCATGCTTAATGGACCGAGGTGCGTCTGAGTGCAGAGTAAATTCTCTAGACATCGTCAAAAGACAATCTGGGATTGCGGTGTGATAAATAATGTGGTTTGGGGGTGAAGGGGGCTAGAAGAGGAATGAGGTAGGAGGCTGTGGGGTGGTCTTCGTAAAGGCGAGTGTGAAAAGGTATCCCTGGCAGACTCGAGAGTCGCTCAAAATCTGCATTTCTCCCTAAAGCTCGGCAGGAGAGCGAAGAGCTTTTGAGCAGCTCGCAAACACTTGGCGCGACGGAAAAGCCTTCGCTCGGGTGTTGCCCGTGACGGCGCGGCTTTTCCTTTTCGCAGGGTCGCGACCGCCCTGTGTCATCCTACTTCTGCTTTCTCTTCTGGTATTTGCCTTGGAAGAGTGCAGCGTTGCGTTTGAACCCGTGAGTGCTTTATCCGACGAGACGACGGTGAGGACAAAGATCAGCATTTTCCAGAGATATATTGCCTTCTGGGACAATCATTATTTCAACGGTGGGATGGTGAGATTGCTGGGGCAATTGGGACACTTGTCTATTTATTGAAGAGGCTTTTAGTACCTGGCTACATTTTTAGCCTGTTGTAAAAATCATTATTACCGTTTTTAACCAAATGTTTATTTCTTAATGAAATAAGGTTTTGGTAGGCATAAGAAAAGAATATATTTCTATCCTCTATACGTAATTTTTTCCGGTTTACTTCAATGCTCAGGAAGTGAAAAAAAAGCCACATTAACAATCCTTTATCGTATACTCTCCGGAATGACAGTACTCGCCATTTTTTCTTGAAAGTTCACGAAGCTATATCTTTACGCCACATGAACATAAAACCCATACATATCCCATGGAGCTATTCAGAACCTACAGACTGTATCATTGCAAACTTTACGACTACATCATTCTTATTGCATTATCTTTACCACCTTTTTTCCATCGAATTTAAGATGGTTGTTTCCTGTTAAATATTCGTTAAGTTATTTGATGTGTTATGGAGTTTTTTGGAAAACAATTTCTCTGTTTGTCGGCTATATATTTATATTTATCGTTGCACTTATGTTGCATGAACTTTGTGTGTATAAAAATAACGCAATTTATTTTCATGTTTGCTCTAAAAAAAAAGCTCCTAGCAATTGTTTTTTTTTCTCTAATACAAGAAAGTTAACAATGGCAAATATTTTGATTTCTCGTTCTTAATGAAAGATATGGAGAAGATTGTTTTTTATCTCAAAATTGTATAATTTTGTACTTTTCTCGATCCAAACATTTCGATACTTAGAATTTTTAAATTATTATATGAATTATTGAACTAGAGAAATAAGTTTGTTCGGATTGATTCCTTTCTACTTGCTGAATACATAATACGCTGTAGAAAAACTGACACTCATTTTTCAGACAACTAGAAATTCTGAAACAATTTTCGGAATTCTTGATTTCGAATTTTACATTTGGATAGCTCATATAATTGACTTTTTTTTATTTTTTATTCTTTCGAAAAATCAAAATTTTCAGATTTAAGAAATAATTTTTTTTGGAAGTACTAGAAAGAAAAACCAAAAACACATTTGTTACTAGGATTTATTTTAAGACATCTCAAGAAATTATAATTATCTTTCAGTGAACAAGATTTTGAAAAAATGAATAACGATTCAGTTTCCAATTTCAAATTTAGCATAAGTAGTTCGAAAGAACATTCTTTACTCTGATATTGATTGTCCACAATATTGTATTCAAAAATTATAATGTTCAGAATTTTGGAATAATTAAATATGATTTACTATCAAAAATCGTGAACGGAAATTACTCTCCTGTTTCGCTACAAAAAATGCTTCAAAAAAATGTGTGTTTCAGGTTTTTATGTACACTAAAAAAAGTTAAAAAAAAAGGCTTTTTTATTTTTGAATATACCATGAATTTCTATTTACCAATTTTTTTCTATATGGAAATGAATTATTTACTTTTCAGGTTTCATAAAATCGTTGTTCACAGGATAACAAATTACAAATTAAATATTGTTTGTTTGAAAAAATTCAATGACTTATTGAATTTTTTATTAACAGTTCTATGTATTCTATAAAAATTTGTATAATTTTTTTTAAGGAAGAAGAAATCAAATTATTCCATATGCTTTGACTTCCAATTGTGAATTTATCATTCAAGAAATTCACAAAATATTTTAGTTACTTCCAATTTTGCTATAAATAATTAAGGATCTAACAAAATTTTAATTTCAAGATTTACTTATGTAATTAAAATCGGAGAAAAGAAAAAGTTATTTTCAATTTCATTTTTTCTATATCGCTGAAAATAAATGCCAGAATAACTTTGTTTATTCTCATGGACATATGTGACTTGGAATGAGACAAGGGACCTATGGTTACCAATATCAACTTTGAGTTTTCGACTTGAGCAAATAGTTTTAAAAATTACCTATCTAATGAAATAAGTCACGAGTTGCTATGACCATTGAAAGCAGTAAACTAATTTTTTTAAAAATACGAACAAGCTGCTGGCAATAAGGAAAAGAAAAAGTTTCTCTTCGTTTTTTCAAAGTTCTCGTTTGTAACTACAGGACCCTTTGCTGATTCCAAGCCACATATAGTACTTCGAAAAATTAAAAACTTCGAATAATACTCATCATGAAAGAAGAATATTAATAACATAGTCAAAATCATTCCAAATTTCGTAATAAATATGCTATAAAATTTCAATTTGTGAAGATGTTATCATGAGAACATTTGAATTCATTGATTGTGATAATTTAAAGAAAACAGTAAACGAAAAAATTGTTTGTTCGTTATCACTTAACGATATTCATATAATTATGTTTTTGTAGACGAAAATAAAAATAAGTCATACAAAATGTTTTTATTTCGGATTAAGTATATTTATATGCTTTATTGCTTATTATGTAAAAGGCTTACAAAAATTTTTTCGTTTAAAATTTTTTTTTCCCAATTATGTATTTTAAGAATTTCAATTTTCAGGCTGTATCCGAAATTGTAAAATTTTGAAAGATATTGAATATTGTAAAAGAATGATTGAAATTCAGTAATTCAAATTATGGAAATGAAAATGTTAACACAATTAGTGATATACTGTTGAAAATAATGATTTTTTATTTGACTATAATAATACAATGAGAAAAATTATAGAATTTAAGAATTCATTGCATAAAATATTGATCGTTTTGACACAAAAAATGTTGTGAATGATTACACGTTTATTGAAAATCTTAAAATATCGTGGGACATTAAAAATTTTCAATAATCTGCAGTTATTTATAAACTATTTAACTCTAATAACTGTTTCATACATTATGAAACTGGACCTCACACAGAAAAATCTTTCACAATGTTAAATTTCAAAAAAAATGCCAATGTGTTAGAAAAGTTTATAAAAAGTAACCTGTCATTACTTTTTTCCCTCATTACTTCTTTTCAATTTCTCTCGTCAATTTTATATATTTTATGAACTTTCAAATTGAAAAATTATAATTATGGTCTTTTACAATACCTCTGAAACTATGATTAAAAATTTTCATTAGATTCTAATAATTATTTCAAACTGAATGATTGAAAATGTTATTCTTTACTGAAAATATCTTCTAACTGTTCTCAATTTTATCTTTGGTTTAGTCAATAATGAAAAATTCTCAATAAAAAAGATCTTGAAACTTATATATTCGAAAACATCCCTTAACCTAACGAAATTCAATAACTACTGTTTAATGAGGTATCCGATCAAAAAAATAGAAAAAAAAAACAAAACAATAATAATAAATATTCATCAACCTGTAACACATTTCCCCATCTATCTCGTACGAAAATCAAGTTGTTTGTTTCGTCGCCGTGAAGAATCGCTTTTTTCCGTGCCTCGTTATACCGAGATGACAGTGGCTAAGTGGTCAGGGGGTGAGTAATTAATCCGAGGTTTTTCCGCGTCTAATTAGTGCAAGTTATTCCGGCGACCTCCTTATCCGTACCAACGTTCTCTTTCTAGGTAGGCACCGTCAACGACGTCCCATAATCGCTCGACTTGTCTTGCTCCAGAAACTGGAGTCAGGCTGATGTATGGAAATGTATGCGCAGAGACGGAGGTTCCTATTTTTCCGACCATCGTGCCTTCATTTCCACGGTATTCCACCACTCGGATCACCCTCACCGACCGAAACCGGCCTGGAATTTCCTCACCCCCCCATCCCCCTAACCCACCCCTCGCCATCAACCTGTTTTCCGCGTTATTCTATATCGTTCCAGCGATTCTTTCCTTTGTTTTTACCGTACTTCTGACTCGATGAATCGTTTATGAAAAGTTTTTTTACAGGAGAGATGAAACTTGAGAATAGAGGAAAAGTGCTGGAACTTGGCGAAGTTGTAATGTATGTAGATTAGTATTTGAGAGATTTTTGAAAGGAAGGTATTTTCGGAAAATCGACGGGAGGAAAAGCAAATTGTATTTATAAACTGTAACATATGGAAAATTTAAAACAAAATATTGCAGATTTTTTTAGAAAATGTTCGTTTTTCAATATTTAAAGGACAAATTTTAACGTTTTTTGTCAGTGTAGGTATCATACGCTCTAAAAATTTTCCTCTTTGGTATTGCTGCTCACAGCCCTACCATCACATCTTCTGACAATGCTGCTCTTACACTGAGAGAAGAAATGTTAACTATTAAGATATGTATATTTGGTTATGGCGAAATGGATATATATTTGCCCCAAACGTATGACACTTTTAAATAAATATCTCAGTGTACATCTCCAATATCATTCCACATAAATAATTTTCTCCACATAAAAATAAATATTCATAAAAACTGACTTAAAAAACATGAATTACAATCTATCACTTCTTTTACGAGGCGCAATTTCCGCTTCTGCCGAAAACATTCACATAAATCGGAAATGACGAAGTGCAAGTTTCACGCTGCGTAAAAGAGCGTTCACATGACTTCCATCGATTATAAGTAAAGTAAAATCACCGCGGGCACCGCGCAATGCACGCATTGTGAACGCGTTATCTGCGAGTGTCGGAAATTAAAGTCGAGTGATCGCCCACCGGCTCGGCTGCCCACATCTGCGGAATCTCATTAACGAATTGCATTGCTCGAATGCCACCGGGTCGGTTAAATATTTTTCGCGACCGTTTCCCGACCGGAAAAAACTCTCCTTTGAACTTCAAATTGTTGCCTGTCCAAACAGTTGACGCGCAAGTATCGATATGGTTATTTAAACTGTGCAAATAAATTTTTTTAATCTTTAATCATTGAGGTTTTTGGAGAAAAGAGTTAATAATGCGTTTTTTGTATAGTTTTACACATTTTTGGATTAAAAAAAATGTGCAATTTTTGTTGAATACTTAGATTTTTACAATTTTTTTATTATAACTCTCTTTCTAGTTAAATAATCGCAATTCCTATTGAACGTTTTTATTGTTAGAACACATTTCTACTGTCTCTGTAATTCTGCACTATCGCAATTGAATTGAATTACAATATGGAACACCTTTTTGGCGAAGACATTCAAATCAAAAATAGATTGGAAGACAATCATTGCAAATACTTATGGAATTTTTTTTGAATCGTTTAGTTTATTTTTATGATTTCAACAAGAACATTGTTTGATGTATGTTATTCTTCTGGTAGGTAACTTTCATCGCTTCTCTAAAAGAAAGTCAAATTATATTTTTCGGAACCGAGGAATCAATTACAATGTTTATGATTATCTAAAGTCATTATTTACTGTGAAAAAAGTCAAATACTTGTCATGTACGTCTGTCAAGAAAGTTACACCCAACAGAGTAAGCTGTCAAAAATTACATGTCTTTTTGCTCCAGTCATTAATAAAGCAAAATCAAAATTTTTATTAGAATATTATGTTTATTACATAAAAAAAATTTCCTCTATCATTTTATATAAGAAGAAATTCAGAGTTTCTTGTGTATTTTAAGTATTTTACAGGTTTTTATTATTTTGAGTATTTTGTTATTATTCTCACTGTTGATACTATTTGAAAGATTTTGTTGTTTTTTATGACATCCAAAATACAGATGCGAAGGATTCAAAGATCATTGTTTTATAGTTAGTAAAATTTAAAAAAGAAAAACTGCACATATTTTAATTTGAGCATGTACGATTCTTTTAAATCAGATAATTTTTCTCATAGATAGCATATAAAAATAACTGCTTCACTTTTGAGTATTTAGATGCTCTTGCAGACTTTGTTTATATAACCAGATATATAGATTTATAATTCGACGCAATCAAGTTCAGATTTCAACTACTTTTAACTATTATTATTACAGATTCAGAGAATACAGTAAATGTAAAGACTTTCATTTTTTCACAGACTGCTTTTTTTCATCATTTTTTATTTTTTTTCTGTGTTGATATAATGCAAGACATATTTTTCTATTTTGATAGATTCCTGCATTAATTTCATGGATAAAATTCTCAGGGATTGAAATTGTTAAAAATTAGTACAACGTTTTTAAAAATTTTTTAATTGTTGATAATTTTTTAATAATGCGAACATTCTATGCATGTAAGTATTTTGGAAATAATGTAATATTTTTCAGTTTTAGTCTTGATGCTGAATACGTTTGTGCTTTACTACAGAGATTTTATATAATTACTTATCGTTAATTTTTGAGATTCATTAGCATCTGTTTTGTAATGTGACATATCTTTGAATTTTTCAGTACTTAACTCTTTTATCAAGTTTAATGAATTATTTCGTACTTTTTCGTATTCACCTATTTAATATCAGTATTTTAGTATTCATTATAAATATCATTTTTATTAAATTTAATTTATTTACATTCCACAATCCACCTAGTATTTGCAGTGAATTTCGTTCAATCATGTAACCTTGTAGTATTATTTTTTTTTTTTGTAACTGTTCAGTACATAAAAGAATTTGGTGCTAGAATGTAAAAAAAGTTTTATGAATTTTTGAACGAACGAAAATTTGTTAAAAAAATACTTAGAACAAATTTTACAGTTCTCGTAATAATAATTCTTGTTTTTCTCAATGTTTAGAGTTATTTTATTATTCATACGACTTCGAGTAATTTCATATGATTCTAAATTTTCACATACATTTCTATAATAAAACAGTTCAAGATTCAACGTTTAAAAAGAATTCGAGTATTTTCGCACTTTTTCCTAAAAATTATAGGTTTAACCACTTTGAGTATTCTATAAACATTGTGTTTTTGTCTTTTTCTTGTATGTATTAAAATTTAAAAAATTACGTGAGATTCTCTCATACGTCATATATTTCTAGATTTTCCAAGGGACCTCACACAAATATCTAGAACTTCTCGCTCTTTATTGATTTCTTTATCAGGTTTTATAATAGTTACTTTACAAAACCTAATATTTTCAACTTTATTGACATTTCTGTCTACTTATGCACAATAAAATAATGCTGTGAAATTGAAATACTGAGTATTAAAGTATAGCTTTTATTAAATCGAACTGTTTCATGATTACGTTATATTTTGATGATTTACTCAAAAAGACTAATTTTCTCCATTTACAAGATTTTTCTCAGATTTAATATAACAATCATAATGTTACTTCTATTATGTAAAAACGGAAGAATTCGTTTTAGTGAAATATTATGGTTGGATTACGTTTTTCTTAAACTCGAGAAACGTTTGAGAAATTTCTCATGCGTTTATTCTATTTTTCAGAAGAAATTCAGAGTTCTATAATAATTTTCCTGACTGTTACATGTCTTTACCAACACTTTTGAACTTTAAAATTCTTGAAATTTCAAAATATATTGCAATTGGAGTTAGATATTTTTAAATTAATATGACGATTCGAAACAATGGAAATTAATTTTTCCATTCACAAATGATATAATATTCCTTCTTGTCAGAATCCTTGTCAATAATACTAATACAGTCAATTAAACGACTTGGAAATAACATTTTCACATACTAAAAAAATACTTTCATGCAGCAACAATATAAGCTCAACAAAGGTCTTTTTTATTTTTACAACAAAGTCGTCAACCATAGTAATGGTTGCTGTAATACAACCTGGATCACGAGAACCGCTAATTTGATGGAGCCTGAAATATACGAATAACATTATTTTATTTTATGTATTTCCGAGCAAATATTATTTTTAACAACATGCAAATAGTCTCTTATCATCGACTTGTTCAGAAAATCTTTTTTTTTCCCTAAAAACCGCGCTTCCGTTCTTTCCTTCAAGTTAAAAATGATAATTTTACTACCCCCACGATCAAATCCAACGACATGCATCAACCTTCTTTTATTCCTACGCCGTAAAATTTTATGAAACGCATAAAAATGCAGCGTCACTCAATGTGGATTTTCGAACAACTAGAACATTGTATTACACATCGATGCAATTTACGGAGTATGTACATAAAGCCGGTAAATAGTGGGTAAGTAATGGCCAGTAGGCTGTAGGTGGCAAGGCTGCGGAACGAGGCGATTGCGAAGCGTGACTAAAATATGTTAAAAATATGGTAAAATATGTATCTTTTTTTCATCTTTTTTTATCTTTCTGGCCGGTAGTAGACTGTATCTTTCTGGCCGGACTACCGTCGCTAGCGTTTCCTGCCGCAAAGTCCGTTGCGAGAACGCGGGGAATCTTCATTGGTTCCTCATTGTTGGACGGGAGTAATTACGGGCACCGTTTATTTTCTCGCGTGGAAATGGTTTATCATCTGGTCGCGCAAAAAAGCACGCTTTTTACACGTTGCGCTGATGAAATGATCAGCCAACCTTTCAATACGTTTTCACATGTATTGTTATACATGAATAATACCTATGAATGTTAAAAAAATAATTTATTATATATCAAAAACTTGAGCCATACAAACTAACGATTTGTCATAGAGTTAACGTTACGTTTCCTGCAGAGATATCGATTAGGTTACAAACTCTGAACAGACGTTTATTCATGCATATTCACGTCACGAGAAAAAGGAAGTAATTTCCTGCAGGTTACGGGATGTTGAGGACAACGATATGACAGAGCGCATACTAATATACCTGGGACACGTGGGTCCTTGCTCGTTTTTTGACGGTTGTTCGACTAGTTAGGAACCCAGCACACGCACTGAATAACATGCTTCTGTTACGCACATATCAAATTTTTTTTCGTCACTGACACATTGGGAGAGTTTGATGGAAATCATGGATTTTCAAGGGTATGGAAAAAACTTGAATAAGCTTTCGAAGGTCTACAAATAACAATAGAACATTTAAAAAATAATCGTTATTACTGATTCCATTAATTCCTTCCTTGAAATATCAGTAACAGAAAAAAAACATGTCCACAAAAATAAGGGTTGGTGGCGCGGTAGCAGTTAGCGCCGAAATAAAATAAGGATGGAACAAAATGAAAGGTAGGAAAAATAAGTTGGCCCTTATCTCGTCCCCGTCCCGTTTCGTTTGGCCCATGCATATTCAGAAGCTGGCGTCTCCTTCCTCCCCATGATCCCTCTCACTCGCTTCCTCTTTGCCTCCCCACTTTCGACTCCTGGCACCAGCTTTTGCAGTCGTTTTCTCCGACTCTATACTTAGAAACTCCACCACCCGCTAATTTCTCGTCCCCTTCTTTAATTGCACCGCCACTATAATAAGACTAGGCCGCGCGTATGCCGGAGTTATGTGTGCTCCGCGGCATATCGACTACACCGTGCAACATGGTAACAGCCATTCTCACATCCTCGGTCATCGAGATAATCTCAGCTACGAGCGAGTGAACGAGGAGCTGAGGAAGAGGTTCAGATCTTCAGGAAAACCTCGTTTTTTCTTGCTTTGAAGGGGCTCTTACTTTTCTATCGGTGGATTGACGTGGAAGACATGAAAGAAATTTTTTCTAAGACTTACCTTCATAATAGATTCTAATATAAATAGAAAGGAATAATTCTTATGATGTTACGAAAACTGAAATGAAATAATGTATTTTGTCATAACCTACTCTATTTTGAATTCATGTATCGAAAAATGTCATGATTTAATCTATGAAGGCTTAGTATAAGTATTTCATCTTTAATTTTTTTCCCTATGTGTCGTTCGATGTATAGAAAAAAAGAAACTTGAAATTTATATTCTAATATCAACAAAACATAACATGACTTTATTTCGGAAAACTTAATCATGATCAGGGCAACCAAAAACATTTATTTAAATAAAAAATATTTAAATCAATATTTCGCCACTTTTAGATTTTTTGTAAATATTTTGAGTTTTTCAATTTTTAATCCCAAATATTTTAAACAATTTTCGACCATAAAATATATTTACTTCCCATGCGTGTTTCGCCATTTTCTTTATCTTTCATTTACATTTAATTATTCGCAATTTAAATTAAAAATGAAGATATTGAACTAGAATTTTTAAAAAATGCTTATTAGATTACAAAAATTAAATGAAAAAAAAAAAAAATTTAATTGAACATGCAATAATTTGCATTAAATTTTTATTTTCTTATTTTTGAATTCAATTGAATTCGTTCCATTTTCTTTGATTTGCAGTTTGAAAATTACTAAGAAATTATTCGACATGTCATATATATATATACAGATTCATAATCTGTTTACATTTCAAGATAAATGATCAATTGAAACATTATGCTATTCGAATTATATGTCGAAGAGAACTTAGCAAAACATGTGGCCATTTTCTGCAACAACTTTGATAAGGAACCGAAAATGTAGACAAATGTACAAAAAACATACAATTTGCTAGCATTTGATCCGATTTGATCATACATATTTCTTGCCTATCAATAATGTTTCCCTGTTCTTTCATGCATATATAAATGATTATTTTACATTTTATTATAAATACCTTTGGTTGCCCTGGTTATGATATGGTTTGCACCTGTAATCATCAAGCTCTTCTATCTGATAATGCGAACTATAATAAAATATAAAATTTATATACAATTTCTCAATGTTTAAAACTCGTCGCTTATTTGATGTTGTATAATAAAATATTGAATGGAGATAAATTTGCAACTGTTAGTCGTTCATGAAATTTGTAAGTTTTTGAAAAACAAAGCATCACACTCATATTTATATTACTTTCATGATAACGAACATTAGAGTTTAAATATAATTATCATATCCGCATTGAAATAATAAATTTATTAATAAAAGTAATAATTTTTTTAGAATTGATACAATAAATTATTTCTATAAATGTATTATGAAAAATATTCAATATAATGAGAATATATCATGTGGTAAATAATGTTATAGGTATAGACACAAATAATATCAAAATTTAAAAATTTTTGTTGAAATAATTTTTCAATTCATGCAAATTCATACTTATCACATTCAACAAGAATTATTCAAAATGTCTCTTTTCCGGATAATGCTACTATTCAGTGATGCCAAAACAGTAGAATTTCACATCTGAAGATAGTATAAAAAGATGTATCCTTATAAAGTAGGAGTTACGGTATTTCACTATGTAGGACTAAAGTGTCTTACTTTATTATACAAAACTGTTTTAGGAACTATTACATGCAGATATATGAAATTATTACTTTTTGTAATATTCCTTTGATTCATGTTATAAATTTATATGGTCAAAATTATTGTCTATAACGTTACAGTCATTTGCATATTTTAGTCCATATGTCCTATACATTACAAAAAAAATTGACAGTTCGAATTGTACATGAAAGTGGGCAACAAGAACTTCATTTCATGTATATATACTTTTTTCTATAATCAGCTGTTTTGAAGATACATCAAGTTTTCGCAACTCTTGGTCAAAAATCAGTGAGTCTTTCAAAACAAAAATTGGAAACCAAGTATGTTCTCTAAGAAGAAGGTCCAGACACACGAAAAATGACTTTACAGTCATGAAAAAGTGTGTAGCCTTCATTCCGTAACTCAAAATTTGCGGTCATTAACGTTACACAGAATGGTCTTTAAGGTTACATTCCTATTTGATTCCTCACAATTATGGCGTCAAAATAGTTTGTGGACTTCTTATTAGAAAAGAATTATTATTTGAAAGTTAAAACATATTTATTTCGCAAATACAACAATGAGAGGTTTTTCTTTTTAACGCTTAGATATAAAATAGTTGTTTGACTCTTTTGGGTCAAAAAATGCAAAAAAGTATGCAAAAAAATTATGAAAAATGTTGAAGAACATAAAATGGGAATTAATTGCCTAGAAGAATAAAAAAATTGAAGTTTAAGACTGTTCCTCAAACAATGTGAGATATGGCACCATTTTTCTTTTAATATTATAAGTGTAATATGGAAAAAAAAGTTTTTTATGCGATTCCTCATTCCCGAAATATTGACCATATACAGCCATATCTTTCATAATTCACAAGAAAAAATATTTATGAATTAATTCCTTTATTACTGTATTGATTTTTTACAACTGCTTCAAAATTCAACATGCCACAGAACTAAACAAAAATTGCGTATTCTATACTGCCTCACGACTCACAGCCAAAGACACTATTCCATTCTTTCTCTACAGGGAACGTTTCATGGATACATCCTACTAACTTAAAAGACAAAACCCGAAGTCTCATAGTTCATCAAACCAGAAAGTCAAAACGGATAAAAACTTGACCTTGTGGTCGGCGTTCTTTCGGGGGCTCCCGTCTATGGTCACACGTGAACAAACCGCCGAAACAATGGCATCGGTGCGTGCTTGGGCCCACCGGTTGCCACCGGTGCTTCTTTGTTTCGCATGCCGGTCGCGTATATTTTAGTGGAATAAGGTCACGTTACCGAGGCTCCTCGAGGAGGAACGCCATCGTCGGAGGAGCGACACAATGCTCGACGATACGTGGCTTCGCCGGTATTGTATTGCCTGCCGTGACATGGCCGCGAGCGCGACTTATCGCATTCTTATAACGTGCGTGACACTTCGTTGTATGCAGTGTACGCGTTACATACATAAGTACGACTCGGTAACGGCTCGGGCCGAACAAAAGAACCTTTCTGAAATCCAGAACTTTCAGAACATAACTCTTGATTTTTCAGGTCTTGTGCGCTGAAACTTCAATCGCAGTTACAGAATCAATGGAAATGTTGAAAGAATTTAGTTTTGTCCCAAGAAACTTACTTGCAGGTGGTTGACTTCGAGTTAACTAGCACTGACACATAAGTTGGATTTGATCTTCCAGCTTATGAGCAGATAAGACTGACTGTGACAGCCAAGTCATGACTCTGTGGCTGGCAGATCATTATGGTTATAACAACAATCATCACTGACGATCTTACCAAGTTTGTTTCTCAAACACTTTTATTACACTATTAGTTACCTTTGAATGACTTCAGACTGACACTCAACTTGAACCCAATCAACACTTCTGAGCAGAAGTTGGCATATCATTGTGTAAATGAATAATCACTGTCTAAAAAACATTGATAACGATTGTCGATAAGGCTGCCAATAGGTAACAATCATAACCTAACGCCAACTATTCAAACTTTCGCAGTTTACTAAATTTACAATACATTCTTCAATTTTCCGACAAGGTTGATACATGCAGATTCTATATCTTATTTGGTATGTAGTCTCACATTAATCTCGTCATTTGATTTCTCGATTTCACGCTTGACTATTACTAAGTAGCCACTTGCTCGCGCCTTCGTTTCAAGCAGATCAGAACGTAGCAAGTTGGGTGCGGCATGCGACGCATTCCTTCTCGAAGAGGACCGATGGCATTGTTCCATCGCGTCGCGTCGCGCCTCACTCACGCCTTCTTCACGTGACACACAATTCACGGGACGTGACTGTCCCGATCCATCGCGCGATCTTGTCAAACCCGACGAATTTCCCATTTGAATCCTTAAATCAGCCACAACCATCGATTCAATTCCAAATTTTATTGTAAGACTTTACTCGAAGATTCTCATCTTGAATCTTTGACAGTTGACATCAACGTTTTATGTTATGATCGATTTTGAGAATGGCATTCAAGTTTCAGTGACAACCACGTTCAGATTGTAAAAATATGGAAATTTCAAGATTGGATTTTATTTGTCTTGTAGTTTATTAACGAAAATAAAGAACCGCAAATGAAGCTTCTCTGGAAACCTTCAGTATATGCTACGACATTCACCTCTATTTGTAGATTAAAGTACTGCATTGCCGCAAGGCAGTTCATTTGACCAGCTATTCGTCCACCTGCCGCTCATTAGAAGCCTTATCGCTAATTAATCCGTACGTCTCGGATCTCGTGTCTTCGAACTTCCGGTGAATTTCGACCTTCACCGAAGACGATGTACTTTGTCACTCGTGTCACTAGTAGCACGTGCAGAAAATGTGTAAGATATTCAAGGGAACAATAAATACCGTAAAATAGGGTTTAACTTGTACAAAATATCATTGATTCAGATTGTAAGAAGGTTTTGCCAGATTCAATGAAGTTTTTACTTGTAACATCGAACACTGACTTTATCTATTTACAAATAGCAAAAATGTTTTGGAAAAATAAAAATTGTAATTTCTTACCTTATGGTTATTGTTATCTGAAACTTTTATAAGTTGTCCTTGCATTGGAGTTTACTGCTTATCTGATACAAACAAGTCAAAGTTTTATTATGTCCAGAGATGGACGTAACAAAATGCATTTGTGGTTATTTTGACAATGAAATACAAATACACGTTACGAAATATTTCTTCAATGATTAAATTATATGTAATTCGTCAATTTTTGACTCCAAAATACTAAATTACGAATTAACGGATTATTTTGGAGTGAGAAACAGTGAGAAACAGTGCGCAGAAAAAGTCATCGGCCACCAGCAATTTTTTTACATTTTTGTAGTTTTTACATTAAGAAACATAATATTCAAGTTGCACCTCATTGATGTACTCAAATTTTAATGTACACTT
>JAPYZL010141776.1:0-12119 GCA_030522825.1 Platygaster orseoliae
CTTGTGGCTGTGCTTGCATTGGAGCCACGCAGCCACTCGTAATATAAAACGACTCGAAAATCACGTTTTGAAAAGTTCTCCATAACTGCGAGAAAAAACCTATGAACGCGTATTTATAGGTTTAGTGTAAAAGGACCGAGAATGTTCTAGAACATGATCACATATTTTCAAGTTTCGAGAATATTCTAGAAAAGAAAAGAAACGTCGAAGTTTTTTCTACGAACTTTTCCTACAACCTGATAATATTGTAAAAAGTACAAGATGTATAGTTAAAAATAAAATATGTGAAGGAATTTTCACAACAAAATATATTTATTGCTACAAAATCATTTGATAATACTTACAATATGGTGTTGCAAAAATTACTATATTATCTAGCAAAAAGTACAATATGTCTAAGTAATTCCCGTTTACTATACAGTATTGTAATAATTACGATATTTTTTTCTCAGTGTAATTAATTTAGAGATTGTATATACAGTAATAAAACTTTTATTAGTAATGCCGTTTTTCAAATCGATTTTAGGAGCAGGAATAAGTATTTTAGGAGAACGATGAGGATTTTTGGAAAACGATTCAGTGAGAATTTTGGGATAAAATTCTTAAGAAGTATATTTTGTGTCATAAGTCCACTTTTTGAGGATGAATGGAGAACTTTTTCCCTCCAAAAATCCTTAAACTATCCCCCTATACACAATTTTTTTTTTCGTTCTCTCAAAATCCTTCAAAAACAAGGACGAAAGGAGTATCGATTTTTCAATCCAGGTTTTCTTCATTTCAAAGTTCATTTTTTAGCATCACGTAATGTAACATGAAAAGAGAATCTCGACTTTTCGGGATACAAGAGAATCAGGCAAGTTTCAATTGCAATCTTGATCGGAATTTCCAACTTCGCCACGATTCAGGAAAGTCTTGGCGAGCGCGTCATAGGCAATCCTTGTTTCAAGCGACGCGAGCAGTCGCAACAAGTCGTCGATGCACGTGTACTACGTAGATAGGAAATCCTTCTATTTATTTATTTACGCTATCGCGCCGAGTTTCCGGCTCCCGATGAAAAAGAATCTCATTCCCGATCGCCACGACCTCGCAATCGAACCAAATCAACCAACCAATTTCCGGAAAACAAGTTTCCCGACCGCAATCGTTGCCGTCTTTTCATTTCCGGAAATTGGCGTCACGATCTCGATATCAACTTTTTTCGTGATTGCGGAAACTCGAAAATTTAATGAACATGGGAATATCAGGCGTTTGGAAGAAAAGGAAACATTGTTAAAACGAAAGACAATCGGTTTTGGTTATTATTTATTATATATAAAAATTTGTTCCAAAGGATTTTCAAGTAAATAACATGAAAGGTATACTCAAATTTTGTAATTACTGCCTGAAAAACAAACAAAGAATTAAATTAACGCAGAAGAATGCCCGTAAAAATCGTGGCAAGGGTGGAGCCAATATCCGGGAAAATGATAAAAATGAAAGAAAATGAACGGGGACACAGGTGTTCCAATTCCACGTCACGAAACGTCGTTTACGTCGCTCCGGCGAATTTAGGGCTCATTACGGCATCCCTCGGTTTTGCTCCGAGCGCGTGCGTCTAACCACTCGCGAGAGCTCGAAGGGCGAAGCGTAAGTATTATTGTAATTATACACTTAGGTTTATTTCCTGTATTCCCGAGCCCTCGCTTACGGCTTTACATGTCGAGAGGGAGCACGTCGTAAAAATGATAATAACGATAACCATGATAATAACCAAAGCGCTAAACCGCGAACGACGAAGCGGAAGTTACGCTCGGCTTTTCCTTTTCATTTCACGCGATTCGCTTTGACGTTTATACGCCAGGAAATTTTTATGTTTACATTGTAATGATTGAAATCGTATGAAACGAGGTGATTGGGTTCGAGATTTTCGTATGCGGAGAGAAATTTTTGGTTATAGCAACCATTCATTTGGTGAAATATGAGCGCACAATTGTTTTGGGCAATACAACTAAAACTTTAGGTATGGTAACCAAATAATTGGTTATTGCAACTTAAGTATCAGTCATAAAATTGAGCGTTAGTTGGTGTAACACAAGTTTTGGTTGTCATAACCAAAGTTTTGGTGGTTCCATATTTTACTAAATCAATGGTTGCTGTAACCAAACCATTTTTCTCCGTGTAGGCCATATAATCACCTTTCGATCTGATTTAACAATATTTTTTGAATCCTCAAAAACACGTATTTTTTCTTTATTTATTTGTTGAATTTTATTAAAGTTTGTTTGATACAAAAAAATAAGAATCAAAGCTAAGGTTTAGATTTTTCCTTTTTTTTGAGTTTGTGATTATTTTGCTTATATATGCTAAAATTTAATGGTTTAAAAAAATCATTGAGAATTTTATCAAGGACTATTGTATTGTTGTAGAGATGGTTCTGTTTTCGTAGGCTATATAATCACCTTTTTTTTTAATAAAACCATTTTTTTTAATCTTTGAAACACGTATTTGTTTATTTATTCATGTTTTGAATTCTAATACATTGTGTTTGATACAAAAAAAAAATAAAAATCAATGCTGCGGTCTAATTTTTTTCTTTTCTTTTTTTTTCGAATTTTTTATTTTGCTGATACATGATAAAGTTTAATGGTTTTAAAATATTATCGAGAATTTTTTCTAAGACTGGTATGAACATTTTTACTGAAATGCAAGACTTTACTTTGTTAATGAAATTTCTAATAACTATTAGAATAATATGAAGAAAATTTTGAAATAAACTTTTCTCAATCAAGGGTTTGTAATTTTCGTTTTTAATGGAATTCAAAAAATTTTTCCTGTCACAATACACATGAAGTTTTTAAATTTCTCCAAACTCAAATTTACTGCTGTTCTAATTTCTCAAAATAACGCCTTAGAATTCATGAAGTTGATCTTTTTGAAATAAATTCCACAAATCGTTTTTCTTCAAAAGTCATGACTTATTCTAAAATCTCTGAGAATATAAAGAAATTTCTCAGTCTAACTCTAAAATTTAATATAATTTTGAATTGTAGGGACCCTAATTTATAAATTTTTTGCAATTCATATTTTTAAGTTAATCGAATATGTATATGAATAAAATATGAATAAAATTTTATATGAATAAAAATATGTAGAACCAATATGAAATAGAAAAATTGTGGTAATATGTTAATTTGAAATATTCTTTGAATTTATCATGTCGATAAGAACTTCAAACTTCGAGGATAATTTTTCTAGAATAGCGTAACGAAAAAGAAAATCATAAAATCAATCCATGAAACGCTTGAGTCTGCCTGTCAAATTAATGAGATAAAATTTATAATTGGATTATCCTCTTGGAAAAATTTCAAATGATCATTTTTATCATCTACGATCGTATAACGAATGAGAAGATTATAAATGAAGAATTTTCATTTCAATATATCATATGAATAACTTAGTTTAATTAAGTAGAAAGTAGATCTAGTCAAAAAAGATTTTTCCAATTGACGAAATCGGTAGCAAAACACTTATGAAAAATGACGTGTACGTTTCCTGGTAATTTTTCCAAATTCATTATTCAGAAAGAAATTTTTCAGGTAGCTAATTTTCCAAAGAATTTTTTTCTGAATCCTATTTTTCGAGAACCATGATTCGAAAAAGTTTTTTTTTTCAATTTTTCAGAAAGAATCATTCAGAAAGTTTTTAAGTTGAAACTCTTCGAAAAGAAACCTTAAAATAGATACAAATATCTTTAAATATATTGTGTTATCATTTTTATTGTACATATAATCTAATTGCAAAATAAATAAATATTTGCCAGAACTTGATAATGTATTAAATATAATACAATTTGTTAACAGTTACAAAAATATATTTAATAACAATAAAAAATGTCATACATTCGTGGAAAATATGTATTCACTTCACCATAAGCAAATATTCATACATTATTAATAAATATTTTTTCTCTTAATGTCAAAAAAATTCTCAATAACTCGATAATACTTTTTGAAGCTGACAAAATTTACGTCTTGACCCATAAACGAAAAATTAATTAAAAGGAAGATGCCAATCATTGTTGAACTTTCATCTAAAACTCGACTTATTTTCATTAACCTCTTGATTCTGCTCAATTTTCGTTCTGTTTGTGTCTTTTAATCAGACTGCTAGATTAGCCATAACAAATTCATGAATTATCCGCAAACTGGTGCTGTGCATTTCGTGCTTCGTTCTGAGAGGTGGAGCTCAATTATGCAACTGATTCGCCCGATGTTAATATCTTTGTCATCTACAAAAATGGTAGGTAGCAACATTGATAAAATTCATCTTTCGTAATATTTGCAATAATTGCAACAGCTTAAATGTTAAATGAACATGAAATATTCTGGAGCCTTATTTTTTCAGTAAGATAATTGAATGGAAATTGGTTGGATTAACGTAAAAACAGAGTTTAAATAATTTAATTGCATTGAGATTAAGAAATAAATACTTTCTTGAGGTGCTTCATTTGATTTACAATAATGAAAGAACTTTTAATTCTTAATTGACTTGGAAATTGATTAGAATGGGATTAAATAAACGTTGGGTGGAAATTGTGGTGCAAACTCTTAATTACGTTTTGGATTGAAAATACTAGGATTTTTAAGTTTAGTTAAATACTTATTTTTTATTAAATTATTGAACTGAAAAAAAATAATTTAAAAACACCGAAAAATGTTTGATGTTACAACAGTCCATACAAAAAAAATATTTTAAAAATGTAATGAATATGAAAAATATGAAAAATATTCATAAAATTCTCCATTTTTATACAAAAGTTTACAATATATATTCTGAAAATTTGAAAATTTTCTCAGATTCTCAAATAATTATAGTGTATTTCTTCAAATATGAATTGGTTGTGTTTCAAATAATAAATTCCAAAAATTATATTTCTTTTTAATAATTTTATACAATCGTAATTACTTTTATATGTATGTGAAAAACTTTTGGCAGTTCGAATAATTATATGATTTAGTCATTTTATGGCACTTTTTTGTTTACATTAATATGCCAATAATCATAAAAAAAGTCCGTCAAAGATGCAAAGTAGTTTTTGGTTGCACTGTAAGTTATCAATATTACGAACACTTGCGCTATACACTTGAGCTACAAGAATGAACATTCCGTCGAATGGACGTTCGCATATTGATTTGTCGCTTTCCTGCAATGCACAGAACTTCGTCACAGTTACTTTTGCACGAGTTTTATCATCTAAACTTTTTCCATGCAAAAGTTTCACTCTAAGCAATTAAAAGCGACTCGTTAAAATGAAAGTATGAAATGAGCATACAGTAAATGTAACTAGTTCTGTGAATACTAATTTCGAGTTCTTTTGAATTTTAAAACTTTATGAAGGGCTGTGTTTAAAAAAATGATATTTCAAAAATTTTTTCATGCAACTTTACCATATTATTATTCACTGATGTCACAAAAAAAATGTAGTGAATTTCTTTTGCGTTTGCTTAAAAGTGAAACGTATACAAGTTTTTTTTGTGATTCACACCATTGTAGCGAAATTCGATATCACGAGAATTTTCCTTCAAACTATGGATAAATTCAGGCTACTTACACGATTTTTCTATTTCGAAGACAGCTGAAATAACTTTGTGGATTTCGACTACTTCTCAGACAATTTCATAAACTCTAAAACACTTTCAGCTGAACTTTGAGGAAATCCGAAATAGCTAACTTGTTCAAGTAGTTAATGAAAGTATATTTTTACAGTTTTTAACGAAGAATAGACGGAAAATATTATACTTGTATTGAATTCGTTTAATTTTTGCGAGTTTTTTTATGCTGTCATATGAATTTCGAAAATCCTCAGAAACTATTCGTTTGGTAATGTGAATTGTTGGACAATAATTTATAAAATTTTGGGTTTCAGGAAAAAAAGTGGTGTGTCCAAAAACGAATCTAGAATTTATAATTTCTTCACTGTTTTATATCTATATAGAACTATTCAGTTTCAATTAAAATTTTCCTGGAAACTTCAATAACATTCAGTTAACCAAACTATTTTTCTGATTGTTTCATAAATTTTGAAAAATTTATAATTTATACTCTGTTTTAACCTTTAAAATTCTTTCTAAACAAATTATGGAATAATTATTTCACTTTGAATATAGCTGAACTTCAGATAGAAATATTACAAAAACTTTTTTCACTTCTTACAAATATGAACCAAACATGAATTATAAATTAAAGAATAAAAATTTTTCAGAGCACTGAAACTAATTGTTTTTTTTTTCTGGTATTTTTTTTTATTTTGTGGTATTAAGACAACTGGAGGAATTTTCTAATATAAATTCCCATATAGCTTTCTAGAATTGGAGACTCTAGGAATAGAAAATCTGTTAATTTTCAATATTGTAATCGATTTTAAAGAAAAGTACATTACGCAAAGCTGGCACAATATTTTTTTCTGCCAAAGTTTCTTAATATTATATGTTTTACAAGAAAGAAAAATAATGTTATTTTTCCTGCGAAAGCAAAACAAGAAAGTACCTGTAGATTTTTCAACCTTGCGGTGTAAAAAGTTGTTTTTTTACAGATTTTAAGTTTTTCAATGGTTTTTATAATTGCGGTATTTTATGTGTAGCATCTTATAAAATTTTGTATTATTTTTTGTTATTTTAAAAATTCTATTACTTCTATGAATCGCTTAAAAAATTTTTAAATTTAATGCTATTGTTTTGAAAATTTCGAAGATTTTAAGTCTATAAATTTATTTTGGATAAAGTAGTTTCTTTTTTACAGATATTCGGAATTTTTTTTATTTGTTCAGTACTTTTACATTTGGAAGAATTTCATGGTTATTTTTTGAATTCTTTAATAGATTTAAAGAATCTCATGCTTCATAATCAAATTTTTTTTAAATTCATAAGAAAATGTTCTATGCATAGTTTTTAAGAATTAATATATTTGGTACTAGTATTTTTCACAATTTTCAGTTTTTATGTAATTTTTGAGGATTTCTTAGTATTTTTTTAGATTTCGAGTATTTTTTTAAATTGCTATTTAAGTTTCCATAATTCGATGCTCTAGCTTTTCACATTTTGATCGATTTCCAGTAATTTTGTAGATTTCTGGGAATAAATGGCATTGACATAGATTTCTCTCATTTTATATATTTGTTCTATTTTCGTATTTTTTCAGTATTTATAAGGTTTTGTTGCGTTTTCGAGCATTTTTATAAATTTCCAGCATCATTTAATGCGCTTTGTAAAACTGATGTTCTAGAATTTGAAGTTTTGAAAAACATTAGTATTTATTCATATTTTTTCAAAAACAGTTCTTTCAAAAAGTTCTATCACAATCAGTGTTTTTTTAAAGTTTATATAATCCAAAACATTTTCTGGTATTTTTACTCAAGTGCTCAAAGTTTGTGGATTTGCATCTTTTTTATAATCTTGTTAATCTCCGTAAGTCACTTACTTAAAATAATTTTCAATTTTTATTTTCTACGTTATCTTCGCCAAACAATAATCAAAAACAATTTTTTATTTTGAATTCATTGAACATGAAAAATTTATTGAAAATTTTGTTCAACTTTGAAAACTTGCACAAAGTCATTCGTTATATCCTGTATATTCAAGTAAATAAACATCTGATAATTTTTACTTACATTATTATTTCGAAAAAATTTTTTTTCTCATTTTTTTATTATTCGTATTATTATCATTTATTTTATTACTTACCTTTATACATTTTTAAATGAAATAATAATCAATTTCATCTGCATTTCGGAAATGGTTTGAATTCAAGAAACCCCTAAATTTTTGTATATTCTCGACAAAATTTTGAATAAATGGCGTATTTTCAGGAAAATCCTCAAGCTCACGAGATAAGCCGAAATAGCTTTGCGGCGAAGTGACTGCCATAATTTTCAATTTGATCGAATTAACGGTTTTATTCCGCGCATCTCCGCGTTCCTCGATAAATAAGGGCCGAGCGAGTAGTAAATATAAATCAGGAATGATTGGATGTAAGTGGGGAGCGTTATGTGTCCCAAGCGTCCCGTGTGCGGGGTAGTTTCCACAGCCGAGTACACGCGAAACGTCAACTTTCGCGTACACGCATTTTTCGAGATGAACGTTCCCCGGTCTCTTCGGTGATCTATGCCACTGTTTCGACAAGAACCCTCTTGTTCCCGTCTCCTTGCCAGTCCAAGAAAACTCCCCTAATCCACTTTTCGACGCATCCCAAAATCGCCCTTACTCCTGCTTCGTACATAATTTCAAAAATGTCAATATCCAATATATTAAAAGCAATCTTTTCGGTATTCCCAGTCAATTTATTTTCTCTTAATCATAACGTCAAAGTTTCGGCTACGTTTGGGCCCTTTTCAAGACCTGCGTATTTTTTGAATCACTTGGGAAAAATCTATCAACATATCATTTTCTGAAAAATCTGTCGAAATTGGAAACCTAAAGAACAAAATCCTGAAAATTTATTTAAATAAAAATACTACACGGAGAGAAATTTTAAATTGCAGCAACCATTCATTTAGTAAAATATGAGCGAACCAAAGTTTACGGTAGTACAACCAAAACTTCAGGTATGATCACCAAATAATTGGTTATTGCAACCTAAGTATCAGTTATAAAAATTAAGTATTAGTTGCTATAACACAAGTTTTAGTTGTCGTAACCAATGTGTTGGTTGTAGTTTCCAAAACTTTGGTGAGTCCATACTTTACTAACTCAATGGTTGCTGTAACCAAACCATTTCTCTGTTTAGAGAATACTATAAAATTTACAAAATATTTAAAAATGTAAAAGGCTTGATATTCTCAAAATGTATATAAATATGTATACCCTTCTTGAAACAACTTTCTTAATACTAAAAATCATTAAAACTTTGAGTTCTAGAGCATCGCATTCATGACAATATAATAATAATTTTCATCAAACTATTATTCAATATTCTATAATGTGTAATGATATAATATAAAATTTTAAATAAATATAAAAATAAATATAAATAATGTAAAAACAAATTATATATATATATATATATATATATATATATATATAATGAGATTCATATATTTTATTACAATATTTATACTATTGATAATACTATAATAATAACAATATAATAATCTAGTAATAAAAATCTGTCAAACTTGAAATCCTGAAGAACAAAATCCTGAAAATTTATACTAGGTATAAATAAAAATCCTAGAAACCTTTGAAACTACTAGAGAATGCTACTACAAAATTTACAAGATATTGTAAAATGTCAGAGACTTGATATTCTCAAAATCTATATATGTACATGTATATATTCTTCTTTAAGAAACTTTCTTGATTCTAAAAATCATTAACACTTTAACTCCTAAAGCCTTGCATTCATAATAATATCATGATGACTATTTTCATAATATTATTCTTTTGTATTATATTATATTATAATAAAAAATAAAATATAATATAGTACGCAATATTTATATATTATATAGTAATTTTAAAATTAATAATAATATAATTTTAATGATGATGATGATGATGATGATGATGATGATGATGATGATGATGATAATAATAATAATAATAATAATAATAATAATAATAATAATAATAATAATAATAATAATAATAATAATAATAATAATAATAAGTTAATAATTTTACAAGTAATTTGAAGAGTTACAGAGATTGTTGATAAGTTTTGTATACTGTCATAACTATATCATTATTTTTGGAAAAGTGTATGGTTTTTTTTATTTTACAAAAAAATTTCGAAACCTTGGAAGTATTAAAAAATGACAAAAAATTATTATAGAAAAATTTGATTAATTTTTTTGAATTATTATTGTTAAAATATAAAGAAAATGAAATACCATTGGGATACTTCTCCAGATTGTTGTAAATTCTATGAAATTCAAATAATTTGTTGAATCACAAATAATGTTAATAAACTTTGTACATTGTGAAAAATTTTCAAATCCCGAAAAATTACAGAAACCGTGTAATATACTACATTTTGAAAAATAAAAATGTTTCATCATGTGGATCTGGGCCAAAATTTTTGAAATTTTAAAAATAATCTATAATATAATATAAATTCGAAAAATGTTATTTGTTTGAAAGTTAAATGATTCGGATAACCTAGAAATTAACTATTTATTGATTTTTTCGTTACATTTTTGTCTATTTAATTTTTATATTATTTCAAAGTTAATTGAAATCAAAAATTGATCCTCGCATAAAAATGTTATGTTATTAAATAATTTAATTAAAACTTGGAGTTTCAGAAAACTGGCATTAAATATTGCCTTAAGATTGCAGACATATTGCAAGTGAAATGTTACATCTTGCAGTAACATTACAGAAATCTTGCAGGAAGACTACAAAAACGTTTCTGCAATTTGAAAATGCCCCCTATAATTACATTCGCAATGTTGCATACATATTTCAGCAATATTTCAATAATGTTCCAGCAATGTTTTAGTACTATAGTAACATTTCAATCTTGCTACAATATTAATGAAACATTACAAGAGCAACATTTCAAAGAAAATAAATGTCATTAACATTGCAGTAACATTCCATATACAATCTTGTAGAGAAAATATTACTGATGCAGACAAAATTATAAAATATTGTAAACGTTTCATTCTTGCAACAATATTGCTGAAACATTACAAAAGCAACATTTTAAAGAAATGATAATATTACTGGTACATTGCAGCAATATTGTACGAATTTCAGCAATATTACATGCTGGCTGGGAAATTGTTAAGAATTACGAAAATTTTCAAGAATTACAGTTAGTAGCTTTTTTTCTTTTTTTCATTTTTTTTAAGTTATTTAAAAAAATTTTCGTGAATTTTTGCATTTGATGTATATTTTATTTTCTTGCTTATACTATTGTAAATATGTTATTTATAAACATATCTCAAACGTGTTATATGTAAACAATATTTCCTAAAATTGATAGAATTAAGTATTATATTATTTTTTGGACATCATGTAATTTACTGGACGTAATGTTTTGGGCATTACCGTACCCAATCAGCTTTTAATAGACAAAAAATGAATCTTTGTAACTTTCATTGTTGAACAGCTTCGACGACAATATTTCACGCATTGTGAGCACAGAAACTTATGCACTCCATCGCGAAAAAACAGGTCAGGTACAACCAAATCGACATTGGAGTTAGAATACTCACCAGTTTTTACCTGCGACTGTCACAGGTGCAAGCGGTTCATATCGATCATACGATCTTATGAACAGCGCGGTTCGCGATTGCATAGCACTATTCGTCCCGACATATATGTATATAAGTATGTATAGACGTTCTGGAGTTTTGTAAACATCAGTCCTCGCGACAGTTGCGATAATAATTATTCCCTGTAATGCATACACGAACTACCCACTTGTTATGTTTCCCATATCAATCACTGTTAGTGATTGATACGATGTTAAGATTGAGTTGCTCTCGTGGATGGAGTAAGAATTGTAGGAATGATTCATCAAAATCATGGATTTTCTGTTTGTTACATAGAGAGTCAATTTCGGAAATGTTATCACATTTTTGGAATTTATTAGCTTCGAAATTTCAATTGCAGTTGAACGTTCTGATTAAGAAAAAAATACCCTTTTTTTTCAAAAACAAAAATAATTTTTGTTTTGAAATTTTCCTGAATGTGTCGTCGACGCAAACGCGAAAATGACCCGTGAAATAGGCGGAACAATTTCGTTGGAGGGCCCTCTGAATAATTACCACTGGACTCATAAATATGCAATGGCCAGTCGTTTTAATTATCATGAATAGCAATTTCCGTTGACGGCTCAGTACATCCTGTGTATGTTTTAGTAAGGGCGAATTTTCCTGCTGGAATCCAGCGTTTTAATAATTCAATTTGCTTTTCTCGTATTTTCCCATATTATAATGTGAATTAACCAAACACAATCAGAGCGTATATACCCGTTTCAATTACGAACAATACTTAATAAAATGTGACTCGACGAATATCGATAATTCATTTCTTCATTAAGGGGGTGTTCTCATCGAACGGTTTCAAAAAATCGATTTTTTTTTTTTCATTTTTTCAAAGATAAGGTATCTAAGAATAGTATTCCAAAACGAT
>JAPYZL010141779.1:0-14637 GCA_030522825.1 Platygaster orseoliae
TTGAGTATCGACAGATTCACCATAAACGTCAAGTTGGCAACGCAAAACCATATGGGTTAGTGTGAAAAATTGTAGGCAAGCCGCTCCGCGGCTTGCCCATAATTCTCCACACTAACCTATATGGCTCTGCACCGCCAACTTGACGTCTACGGTAAAACTCCCGATACTCAACTTGTTGTGAAATATACTATTTCATTTGATATTCATGGAAAAAAGCGGTTTCACTGAAAAATTGACCAACATTAATGACGTTAGGAATTTGTCACTCAACGAGGGTGCAGTTTCCCTTGTAACCTGAGGTTAGTCAATTCTGACCCTTCGAATGGTACGAAATCAAAGCGCCGGATCACAGAAGGCTTTTAATGTAAAACGTACCGAGGCGAAACGAGCGATTATTTATACCGTGGTAGAGAGTTTTCCAACGGATCTTTTCCCCGCTTTCATTGACTCAACGCTGCTTTCATACGAAACGATCGTTTATGCTCGTTGAAAGTAATGAGCGATTTGAAATACTGCGAAAATGTGGCCAATGTTCAACCGCCCTCTTTCATTTGGTTCCTTTTGCGAGGCTTGTTTGCCGGGATTTGTGATTTGCATGAATAGTTGAGCAATTTTCACGTAATGAATTCGAACGAGTTTTTTTTTCATTTCATTAAGAGAGACCTGCACACAGAAAAAGTTATCAATTGTAAAATTAACTTTCATACTCAAAGTGAATACTTTTGAAGAAATTCACGAGGAGATCTCAAGTTTGTCTTGCTCACGTCTAAACTTTTTTCGCAATACAGTACACTTAATAATTCACACGAAAGGTAAAATACGAGTTGTTCCTTGGGGCACTATTGACCCACCCGACAGTCGCTCGCGACAGCGGGAAATCCACAGAAAAGGATCTTGATGAAGGTTCGAGATGGACGCAGGGCAATGTACAAGTGGTCGGAAGTTGGCTGTACTTGCAAAGTTTTCGAAGCTGAATGTGTTCCGACACTACACAACTTGGAAAGCTGTCTCTTCAATCCCCCCAGTTTGCAACGCTTAGTCCTCAGTGAACTTCGCGAACCTCTCTATCGCCTGATGCGGAATGAGAGAGAATCTAATTTATATTCATGTTTTTTCTCTCAATTTTTCTTACTTAATGAAATGGTATATTTCGTACTAAGTCGCGATCGCTCATTTTTGCTAGAAGGGGTGTTTTTGACCGATGCAAAGTCGAGGTTCGAAATCCTTTCAGCCAAAATTGGCGATTGTGACACGCTAAGAACGATATTTTGTAATAATAAGAATGTTATATAATACTCTAAATAATTCTAAATTAATACTTTACACTTTATGTAATACTTTAAAGAGAAAAGTTGTGTCTATGAACAATTCGTGGCTCAGAATTAGACTAATTATGTACTTTTTGAACGATACATTATCATCTTAAATCAAAAATTAATAAATCCAGGCGCAATATTTTAAAATATGAAAAATTCACACCAAAACATTAAAATTTGCTTCAGTTATATTCACTGAGTAATTAGAAGAATGCGAGGGTTAAGCGATTGAACGAAGTTGTTAGAAGCTCAAACGCGCTCAAGCTCAAACGAAATTCGCTTCGTTATCTCCTTGAATATTCAACAGTTACGCACGTGCCTCCAGCGATTTTACTGGGCTCAATATGTTTAGTGATACGTTTTCGAATGACTAAATATCGATAATCTTTGAAAATGAAACAAGTTGACAAGTTACTCTGCGAATGAAATTGAAAAATTATGTGTCTTATGATAATCAATTTTTGGAACAAATTCGCTAAAAATCCACAATGGGAATGGTTAAACAATTGTTTCATCAACTTTTCGGCACATATCTTACCTAAAACAATTTAATTAAAAAATTATTCTTTTATCATTCGCATCGCTGATTTTCAAGACATTGGCACTAAAAATTGATATTCATATGACATATAATATTATAAAGTATAAAGAAGCGTACAAGAAAGAAAAAGTCTTAAAATGCTACGCTCTCGTTCCACTATAGTAAGAAAATGATTGAATACTGAAAAAACTAATGATCCCAGTTTTCATGAATGAATTCCGCATTTTTTGTTCGTGCAAGCACAAAAGCATAGATTCGGTGCAACAATGAAAGGGCAATTATTCAAGATTCAACAGAAAAGAACGCTGCAGTGAAAGCTTTCAGTAACTGGAGCTGTTGTGGAGTGAAATATATCATACTGTCTCGTTGGAAACCTTATCTTCTACGAGCAGGCGCCTTTTTAAATCAATCCTTACCTCTGTTTTACACTTCAATTTCAATTTCTCTCACGAGATGATGCTTTTTTCCTATTCCCATAATCGACTTTTATTTCGTTCCTTTGTACTTGATTTACTACCTCCAATTTCTTTCATTTCTGTTGTATTTATTCCACAAGACGAATGTTTTATAAGCTATGAGTAAAGGTATTTTTTTTTACAGTCATGATTGTTTGTTGTGAAACATATCGAGAGATTTCTAGTAACTTGCGATCCCTCGTCTAGAGAAGTCCGAGGTTTCTCATTTCTATCTTGGGGCGAAAGAGCGAAAGGGTCGCAGTCGTGTAAGGCCCGAACGGGTGGAGAGATCGGCATGGGAAAAGTTGGATATTATTGATCCGTAATATTTGGACCTGAGTACGACGAGGAATATTCTGTATGAAATAAAACATGAGTGTGAATATAGACATAATTTACATTTAAAACTTCATTTTTAATTTGCATTTTTTTCAATTCTTTTTTTAAATTCAAGCTACGACTTGCTATAACTGCAACCTAATAATCACACTTCTACATGAACCTCAGTGCAACCCTTCCTCGGGGTCTGAAAAGACCATTTTTTCGTGAGAGCTTTCTTTGCGCTTCTCTTGTCCCTTGATCACGACTTGTCTCCTTCACACCTAGTCTAGCGAAACGAACCCTGTGCCCCGAAGGGTCACTGAGTAATTGGTTTCATTCCCGGGTAGACAGGTTCGTTCTAGATTCGAATCGGCGCTACGAAATTCCAAATCCTCAAGTCAAGTCCACTCGCCCGCGGCTGCTATCGCAGACGGCTAAGTAACGCATTTTACTGAATAATTATGCAGATGAAGCTGTTAGTTATGATAAGGTCGTCGCACCCCCACTCTCTTACTACTTCCATCTCCTTTTCTAGAGCTTTATAGCAACGTCTAGTTATCTTTGCGGAATTTCACGGAAGACTGACTTTGGCGTAAGGATGGAAATCGAAAAGAAAAATATTGGTTTTCTTGATAAAATTTCCTTTATTTGAAAATTACAGTCAAAAATTGAATTTTCGTGAAGTAAGATTATACAATTGATTCAGGAGGGATTTATTTTCTAAATATAAACAAAGAAATAAATATCACTGACCTGACTTTGTGAAAAAAAAATTTTTCTTCGTATTATTATTTGCTTTTTAATCAAGTCATACCTTCATTTAGCGTTTGGGTAAGTTATCTCTTCTAACATCAATCTCATTATTTTTGTAAAAAATATCTATCTTTTGAAGTTTCATTATTACAGGAATAATCGTTGACATGAAAATTATTGTACAACGATATTCTCGAGATGTTTTTCTTATAAAGGAAAATGGTATTGAATCAATACTGTTAACTTGAATCACAAGAATAAAAAAACAAATCTATAAAATATATGTTTCGTGACCGATTGATAATCATTACTAAAAATGTTCAAACCTCTCCGAATAAATATTTGATATGAATAATAATGATAATAAACCCAACTTTCAAAATAGTTTTGAAGTTTTATTTATTGATAACCAAGAAAACTACCTTAGCTTTTTTTTGTTGAACTGTGTAATTGGCGATCGCTGCCACACCTCGTGACATGGTCACAATAGCGTGACGCTCCTATGTTGAATTACAGTAAGTCGGGTATTGGCTCGATATTGCTTGCAGCAACAAGAGGGTAATTAAATTAGGTTTTCTCTGTCGGCGGCCGTGACTTCATGCGCCCAATAATTTCCCTATTTATGCTGGAATGCACCTGGAATGCCAAGCCCGTGATACGAACTGTTTAATAAACCGTAATTAAGGTTCAATTTACAAACTGGAATCCGTCGACGTGAGGGTGATATTAAAAAGCGCACATACTTACGCGAGGAGCTCCGAGCGAATATGCGATTAAACATGTAAATTTCGTTTTCGCTGGGGTGTATTCGCGCGCACGTACATTCGCCTCTATTTACAGCTTTAATCGTATCATTCGAGCATTTTCCACGTCGGGTGTATGAACGTAATTTCAACTTGTTTCGCGAAACGCGAGTCGCGATTTGCATACACGGAATTCAAGCACGAGAATCTATTGTTCAGTTGTGCTGATTTTTCGACATCGATAGGAAAACTTTTTTGCGAAGGTTTCCGAATGCAGATGTTTGTATTAATTATGTTTCGAAATGGAATGAAAATCATTCGATTTTGAATGTCGTTATTTTCAGTTACTCGACTTCGTGGACTTTTGGTTTGTCGTGCGGTTGCTACGAACGGAGGAAAGTCTAGCCAGAGTCAAAAGAAAGTTTCTGCTTGCGAACGTGACCGATCCGGTATCTCGTGGGAGATTGCGAGATTTCCCTTGGTGCGAATGGTACTTTTTTCTAGTAGTTTTGTTGTAAGTTTTCCAGTGTTCGTGGACAATGAACGTTTGGGAACAAGATTGAGTGAAAATTTTACGAACAGTCTCACAAGATTTTATTGAAAATATGGGAGAATATATAACAAAATTGGAATATGTACTTCGAAAACTGATCTATGTGAAATTGATTGAATAGCAAACATAGAATAACAAATAAAGTGTTACTATAATTTTCAACAATCACCAATTTTTTTAAAATCTTCTTTTTATTACTTCTGTCATTCTACATTGTTTACTGAAATATAACAGAAAAAAAACCTAGTAATATTGCTACCTTTTCGATATTTTTTGAATTTCCAACTTTGAAATTATAGTTCATGACTTCAAATTTTTGACCTAAAATTTTAAATAGAAATTTAAAACCTTTACTCAAATTGTAAAATTTTGATCTTTATGGAAATGTTAACTTGAAAATGAGGGAAAATGACCTTTATCATGATTTATTAATCAATCGAATCAAGTTAGGCAGTCCTACTTTTTCTACTTTTTTATCCTACTACGAACGAATAGAAGTGGGAAATAAACCTTAGCAAGAAGTTGATGAGAGCTCTGAAAAAGAGTCTCGAAGTTAGTTACACTGTGATCGTAATGACGACATGATGAATTGTCGCTTTTTTATCCACAAGCCAGCTCAGCAACCCTCGACAAATGTATAAAGTTATTTAGGGAAGGTTCTATATTGTTCGTGAATGGAAAAACGTTTGTTGCGTAATGTGAGAGAGAGATTGAATTGAGAAAACTGTTTCAAAAACCTATAAATTAATCGTGAATTTCGAATAATGAACGCGTATTTTATTGATATAAAATGATACTTAAATATGTAAAGGACACTTTAAAACGAGATACAAATTACTAAATTCTTAAAATTCACTTATGTAAAATTTTTTCAGAAAGAAATGGACCTAATTGAAATTTGTTTAAACTTTGGATAAGGAAGCAACAATTTCCAATGAATAGGAAAATTATGAAAAAAACAAGGGAATTTTTCGAATATTTAAATAGTAGACAAATATGGAAAAAACTAGATATCAGTAAGGAACCAGAAATCTAGTAAAACATTGTCTAAAGAAAAATCCGTTTCATACACGAAAAATTATTCGAATTTTTTATTATAGAAACTGAAGTCTAAACATATTGATAACAATACATCAAAATAGTAAAAATTAAAAAAAAAAATGGGAAACCTAATATTAGAATTGAGTCTCAAAAACGTAAAAAAGAATTTGAGGGAAAAGATAGTATAAACTATAAATCTAGAAAAATGCCAGAAAATCTTCGGAAATTTAGAGATACTGAAAAAACTCTAAAATACTGTAAATACCAGAAATCTATAAAATATTCGAAATCTTCACAGATACTGTTCTTCGGAAAATAAATTCCATTCCGAATTATGAAGCGTAAATGCAATGATTTATGATAATGATCTATGAAATAATGTAAAAAATATACTACGGAAATACCAGAGAAAAAAAATTCCATACTGAAAAACTACAACATACTACACTCTGTAAATCTATAAAATAATGAAAATATGTGAACATGATATTCTACTGTAACTAGAAAATTTAACGATTACTTTATATAAGAGTCATATATATAAAAAAAAAACAGTTTTTATTCAAAAAGGTATTATATCATTTTTTCAAAGTTCCATCAAAACACTACAAATTTATCGTACCTAGAATCATTTATCGTACCTAGAATCGAAGCTTATGAAAATTATACCATATTCTACAAAAATCAACCAAAATACCAGAAAACCTTTCATATTGTGTGAGCACCAACGGAATAAAATGAATATTCGAATCATCAGTGTAATCTTAAAATCTATTTATCATTGATTTCAATGTATAAAAATATATACTTTATTTAATAATAAAATATAATTATCCATTCTATAATCGAATTTTATTTATTGAAATCATTTTTAATTATTCATTCCTTTTTTTATTGAATTTTTCATTTATCTTAAAGATTCCATATAATTGAAATGTTTCATCTATGGTAAAAATGTAAAATGTAAAATGAGTAAAATAAGTAAAATGATGCATAAGCTTACATTTTTACGTTTGAATAAATAAAATTGAATTGATATATAAGTGTATCTATATAAACTCTTCGACATTCGATGTCACAACAATTTCCATGCAACCACTCGAACACGAACTATTTGCTCGATAACGTAACAACAAGGTATAATATCATCGACACGGTAACGAAGGCGATTCTCCATGCAAGATTTCCATGCAAGAAAATGTTAAAAATAAGATAAATGTTATGAAGAATTATAATTTATTATATATTCCAATTTTTAAGTTAACTTATGCGTAAACATACATTTTTACGTTCAACTGAATATAATTGAATTTATGAATAATTATATTTAAATTGACTGTTCGCCATTCAATGCCACAACAATTTACATGCAACCACTCGAACACGAACAATTTGCTCGAAAACGTAATGACCTATCGACAAGGTAACAAAAGGCCATTCTCCATGCAAGATGTCCTAAAATATAGACAAGTTATACGAGAGCGCGAAGTGTTATTCTCTCCTTCGTAGCAGATGGTGCACTGGCATCATACAGTTGACGACCAAGCACCATTTCCAACGGAAATGCTGATTTACAAGCATCTCAGAAACTCGCAAGAAATGGATAAAACAACTCCAATTTTTCGGATTACTACTCAATCATAGTGCTACAAATTTACAGATCATAAATAAAGTCTGAAATGTAAAATGTCCCCGAATGTGCCCTACCTCTAGAATTTCTTCTAATAAATTTCGTTCATACTCTATGAAAAATACGACCCATGACTTGTCGTAAAATTAAATTCAGTTTAAATGGAATACAAGTTGTTTTCACACTACGTCACATAACCTATGACGAAATTTAGTTTGTCACTGGACGTGAGGAAATCCGAGGATAACGCGTCACGAATCAATGTATTCTCAAACAAGGGACAATCCGTTGAAGATGTCCCATGCACAAAGGTCCAAAAGTCCATGATGTGTTCAATTAAAACTTGAGATTAATTTCATCGGGGGTGAGTGACGTTAGGGGAAGTTGTGGGAGGGATGGGGGAGGGGGGGGGTGGCTGAAAGTGACGAAAGTGGCGGTGCTGTAGAGACGAGGTACAACTTTGTATCATCCAATCCAACTACACAAATTCTCCCTAAACCCTAAACGAAGGCAGGGGATGTAACAATGCAATTTCGCGTCGCATAAGCCGTCGACGAAATTACGCTTTAATCCTGGCAACGAGAGCGAGCGACTGCGTTACATAGCTTTTTCGAGTCGTGAACCTATACGATACGAATTTCTGATTTCTAATCGCTTTCGCGCAGGCACGTTTCCACGTTGTGCGGGCCAAGGGCTGAAGATTAGGGAGGTTTTCAGGCTTGAGGAAGGCGTTCTTGCGGAAGTAGTGACGTAGTTTGATTTATTGTGGAATTCGTTTTAACGTAGTGTTTATCGATTCTGAGAGTTTTGGTCATGATAAAGATGAGTGGTGTAGATAGAAAAAATGTTGTGAAGCGTTTGAAAAAAAAGTTTCCTTGGGAATTTTATTTCCAAACATTTTTTAATAGGATCTGAAAAATCTAATAATTATATAATCAGTGTAGGTTTTATACAAGTATATTCGTAGTTATCTTCATGCATCACATTTTTATTCGGTTCAAGCTAAAATTCTAGAATCCAATCTTCACCCCAAACCTTGCCATTTATTTTCTATATGAGCCTGTGTTATTGATCTTGGTTTCTTATATTCCCCAAAATCTAGTCATCTGAATTCCGCAGAAAGTTTACATTTACACTCGTGATGCCTCGCTCTTTGCCAAGCTTTTAGTTTTCAACTTGGAAAACCCCGTTTACGCCCCCGAGCACGTGCCGAATTATTGCGCGAATGGTTCCAGCGTTCGCTTGCCGTTGTTTCACATTTCATCTCCGCACGTACTTCCCTACGACAATTCGTGGCGAGTATCGAAATAAAAAAAGTCTTTGTTTCCAACTACGTGAATATATGAAACTTTAGTATTGTTACTTTTTATTGTATTAAAGTCAGTAGGCATGAAAACGTGATGCAATTTTGCGCGTTTATTTCGTCGTCATTTCCATATGCGTGTGCGCAAAATGAAGCGAATCTGTTTCGAGATTACATTGATTTTCTTGTTGTTCTTCTTAACAAAATATTTGAAGTTAAAATTAAAATATAAGATTTGTTTCGAGTATTTTAACAGTTAAATTTTAAATTCATGTTGAAATTTTTGTTTGTAAGTATTTCGGAGTTCTTCATATTTAGGGATTTAGTTTCAACAGCACGATTCTAATGGGTTTTAGCATATTTCAATTACCAATTTTAATTACTTGTGAAACAGATGTTACACATTTTTCATTTTCTTATTCTCGTTGTCATTTATTTGATAATATCTGTATTTTCACGGAAAAAAATGTTTCGTTCTATTTAATTTCAAGTATTTATCGATCTACAAAATATCTCGATATGTTAACAATTGTGTTTCTGAAGTTGTATATGTGAAATAAAAAACAATAAATTTCCATAAAAAAAAAGTCTAATTGACTCCTCAACTGAAGTTATTTATCCATATGCATATATTATTTCACATCTTTGAAGATAAAGCAAAAGATTTTCATAAAGATATTTTTTTCTTCATGTCATTATCATCACTAAGCTAATACCTCAGAAAATCAAAAATGTTATCATTTTTCCATAAATTGAACAGCTCTGATATTAAAATTTGAAAAAAATTATTAAATCATCAAGTTTGATAACATCTGAAACTTATGATACACATTCTTCATTTCCATTAGATTTTTCCTTCATTTTTATCCTCTTTTTCATTAAATTGATATTTTATATAATTTCATATTAGTAAAGAAAATATTTTTTCCCACTCAAACTCAAGGTTTTATCTGTATACGAAGTATCTGAATATGTTCAACGAACGTGATTCTGAGGCTGTTCATTTGCATGAAAAAACAAAAAAAAAAACAAACAAACAAACAAACAAACAATGAGTTTCTAATGTAAGAAAGTGATGAGTATATTATCAAACCATTTTCCACAATTTGTCTTTAAATAATTTTCACGTTATTATCATCACTCAGCCGATTTTTCATAAAATCCAAACTGTGATCATTTTCTTCAGATACATACAGACATAAAAACAAAATGTAAAAAATCATTAAAATATCAAGTTTGATGATTTCTGAACTGATAGTACTAACTTTTTATTTTCGTGACTTCTTATTATCATATTTCCCTTTTTTATATTAATTTGAAATTTTTTGTATTTTCGTAATTTGAAATAAAATTTTCCGTTCCGAACCAAATTCACGTATTTATCTTTGTACGAAATATCGTTATTTGTTCACAATAGCGATTCAGAAATAGTTCATCCCCCCCCCCCCAAAAAAAATGAACTTTTTATAAAAAGTATGTCATTTTCCTTGTTTTTTTACATCTTTGAGGGCTACGCGAAAAATTTTCAGAAAGAGATATTTATATGTACTTAACTGATATTGAATAAATTTTGAGACGTTGTCATCTTCTTAATATTCGTACAGAACTCAAAACAGAATGTAAAAAATATCTTTAAATGATTGAGTTTGAAAAGTTCTGAACTAATGATACTGATTTTTTTTCGTTACTTGGTGCCTTCATTTCGATATACTCTTTTAAATTTATGTGTAATTTGCTGTATTTTTATAATTTGATAGGAATTGTTACGTTCCGTCCATTTTTATCGTTAGTTACGATCGAAAATCTGAATTTGTTTTTCCCTAATAAAAAATAAGTTTAATTTCGAAATAAAAAACTCTTTTTGAATTGTTAAACAATTTTTCACAATTTTTCTTACAATCACTGTCACATTATTAATGTTTTCAATTTATTCTAAAATGTTCTTAATTGTTCGAAATTCGTGCAGATCCAAAAGAAAATGGAAAAAACAGAATCCGTTTCCAACTATAAATGCTAACTTTCACCAAAAGCAAAAGGTAAAAGCGGAGTGTTTTTCAGGGTGCTTTCTTGTCTGAAATATTCAGCGAACGTATCGATTCAGAATAGGTATTCGCAATGGGATCTCAAGGAATTTAATAATATACCATCAGAAAACTTTTCCACGGTCTTCTCTCCCTTTCTTCGGGTAATCGTAACATAATATCTGGAAAAGGATACTAATGAAAGGCGAATGGATAAATAATCTAAACAAAGTAGTGTCCACGTAGATGTACGTTTCCAACGGTTTTTTTTCCGGCTCGCAAAAACGTTCGCCTGAATTCCCTAGAGCTTTTTCAAAAAAAGAAAATAATGGCAATAGGCGTAATTCACGACATTAAAATGTATGCTCCGTGCTCGTAGTGCACGCTTGGAATATTCAAGGTTACGTGAATTATTGACTAACTGATTCGGGTTAGGATCATGCGAAACGGCGGGTAAAATCTTTGTTGACAGCTTAACTGAACACAACCCTTTGGGATTTTCACATAATTTATGCATCGGCTCTGAAAGCCTTTTTGAGATTCGGATGTCTGTGGATAGAGATTACCTGGGGAGAAAATAATGTCGTTTAGACACGCGAGTTTACTGGATTTATCAACATTTTTATCATGATTTTTTTGGCAGTCTGGTTACAGAGAGCGATTTTCGAAGCAAATGCAAATAAATGAGTGATGTATTACGTTTTTTAGCAGTGAGTCCTTTTTTTGAGTCATGTTATATTTTTGACTCTTTTTAAAAAATATAGATAAACTCTGTAAAAAACTTCATAGGCGTAATTTAAATATTATGCGATTCTATTCTTGTGATACAAAGGCAACATTATTACACTATTTTAAATTAAAATTGCCAATAATGGTAACAAGTGATTTTATACTACAGGACATTATTTTATTGTGATGCTCATAGTAACAATGTCCATTGTAAATTTACATTTTATTAAGCAAAGTAATATTTGTTTGTTTTAATAAATGTGCTCAGTGAAAAATAAGGGCTTTTTAAATCAAATCTCATTTCATTCGTAAATTTTCAAAATTTATGAAAATTATGAGAATCATGAACTATGATGTTTTAATATCCAGAAAATCTGTAGCGCAAACATTAACATTTCTACACAAGAAAGGAAATGCGACATAATCAGTTAAAAGTCAAATGTAATTTTTATTAAGATTGACATTTTGATCTTCACTATAGATTAAGAACTACCCATCTCGTCAAGTCATGAAAAAATCGCATAAATTCGATGCATAGTAACTGTTGAATTTTTTTGTTGATATGCATGAATAAGAATTTGAATATATTTTGTAACGTGACAACTTTTTGACTTCCAAAGCGTGTACTGAAAATAAAAATCACAGTGTCTCGAATCTATGAAAGAACTCATAACTTATTCTAATAAAAGTAAAAAATTTATTTGCAAATTATCTGATTTTTTAGCATGCAATCTAAAAATAATTCTGTTTCATGATAGTAATGAATCCACAAAAATAGACTATGAAAAGAGTCTTTCAGAACCAACATTTTCAATTAGAATAATGCTCGTATGACGATTTATTTTGTCTACTATTATTAAAACGATATTCTGGATTTCAGGAAAATGTTTCTTTTTTATGCGGAAGAATTCGTTCGACAACGCACGTATTATACAAATGTCTGCCGCGACGTTTGTATAACTACTTGCACCGAACTGAATAATTTCAGTGCTTGAGAATATACTATCAAATAGTTTGAGTACTTTTTCGGATTCGTGAAATTTACAATCACTTTCACGTTTTCACAAAAGTATCATCTTAAATTTTCAACAACTAACAAAATTTATAAATTTAAATGATAAAAATCGAAGGTTATTGAAAAACTCTACAAAATTATTTTCATGCGTCATAGATTTATTGAGAAATAGAAAAATTTGAACCAAAAACATAAGTAATATAGGAAAATTGAAATTTTAAATGTTACGCAGTATAAGAACACAGACAAAATTCTTCAATTTTTAGGCAACAGTAATAACTTATGGCAAGTTTTCAAATTCGAAATGATTTCCGACGTTTTTGAATTGTTTTTTAATGTTAGAAAATATTTTATACTATTCAGAATTACTACAAGTGTTTTCACTCAATTTATTTCAAAAAAGAATAAATTCAATTCTTTACAAGTAGTAGTGTATAGTGAAAAAAATTGTAAAAAGCACCTTTTATTGAAGTAACTTTTGTCAACTGTCTTCCAAATTCGAAAAAAAAAAATATAACAAGAAATCAGAACTTTCAGTTATGATTCCAAGTTATTTTATCGAATTTAGAAAAACATTATTATTTCGATACATAAACTTTCCAGTATTGAGTGAAATTTTGAAGCTAACAATACTTTTTTGTATAATAAAATGTCAAATTCAAAAAATCATTTTCTCAGAAGAAATATATTAATTTTTGTGTATTATATATGTATACAATTTTCTGATATCATTTTATAGTTTAGAAAATTAGTTTGAAAAATATGAGTAAAAAAAAAAACTGGATGACATGTAATTTTCATACATTCAGTTTCAGTTTCGTCCAGCTGTTACGTTCTTTAAAGAACCCTCTACTACAGCTAAATTCAAAACCCATTCGTAAACGTAAAAATACCTTCGAATCACAATCATATCGAAAATTCTTCAAACTTGGTGAATCATTCCAGTTCTCCTCCATCAGAGTAATAAAATCTTCAGCCTTATTTTAATAGCAGAGTCACGAAATGCTACCTCGTAAAAAATTTTACACGTTTAGGAAAACGACTACGCTGGTTTGGGACTTTGACAAAAGCGGAATCGGAAGCCAAGATAAAGGCCGTGGACCGGGCGAAAGTGGCTTGGCAGTTGGCCAAGACCTTATGCTTATCCCGTAGGATTTTCATGAGAACAAACGGAACAGAGGGCGATGCAAGTGGGCTCGGTGGCACAGTATAGCCAGTGCAACCACCAGTTGCTAGCCATGTATAGCGGTAGGCCTATGTAAGTACATAGTTGCCTGTTGCACTTCTGAAGCGTTTCTTTGGAATGCCTGTCCCGTGCTCGCGTTTCTTTCTACGTCAACGCCGACGCTTTGCTACTGATAAATTACTTCCGAGCGATGAAACGACGAATTGCTTTTCTCATTGTTGGCCTATCTTCTGCATCGTATTTAATTTTTTTTTTATGCAAGCAAAAAAAAAGTTTCTCGTACTCTGTGTTGACTGAGTTGTTAAGAATATTATGATGCATGCTTTCTTCAAATTGCAATAATATTTTATGAAAATTAAAACTTTTTATAGTTTTTCGTTGATTTTCACAATCTGTTCAGTGACAGATTTTTATTTACGAACAAGAACAGTTTTAGAATATTATATTTATTATGTTTAATACTGATTTTAATTTATAAACGCATCTTCATTTGTGTTGTTTATGTCAGTAAAAATTAAAAAAATGACTGTTACGGTGTAGAAACTGAGTTTTTAAGATTAATAAAATACACACCTCTACAAAATACAGTAACATTTAATAAAACATACAGATATTTTCAATTTTCTGTAATTTTTTGCGAACTGTTAAGTAAATTATTTTTTTTATATTTTATACTTTCAGAACGAAATATATTTATTCACGAGCAATGCATTATGATTTATAAATGCATTTTTATTTATTTTGTTTTTTCATGAAAAAAAAAAAATTGTTAGTACGTTGTGTGAACTACATTTTTTAGAATGTATAAGTGAACACCCCAGGTAAAAATGAGTAGATCTTTAGATATCTACATGAGATCTACTGTAGATCTACGTAGATCTACAGTAGATACATAGAGATGTACCCAAATCGGGCATCTCTGTAGATCTACGTAGATCTATAGAGATGTACCCAAATCGAGCATCTCTGCAGATCTACTTGAGTAGATCTTAATCAACAAATAGCACTATGAAGATCTTCATAGATCTAC
>JAPYZL010141804.1:4122-19734 GCA_030522825.1 Platygaster orseoliae
ATATTGTGGATAGCACGATCCAGCTGGATTCTCATGACAAGCTTATAATATCGTTCATAGCACGATATTATCGTTATGATGACGATACACATTCTCAGTATACTCTTGATGAGAGAAAAAAGTAGAAAAATTACGAACAAAATCAAAAATTTATTGTGATTTTTAACTTTTAAACTCAACCTTTAGGTAACTTAATTTGAATTTCTTGAATTATGGAATCAAAAATGTTTCCATATTATTTGTATGGTTCTACAGTCTATTGTACCGAAGGGGAGGTGGGGGAGGGTGTCAAAAAATTGTGTTACGTAATTTATGATCAGACTCTTAGTCGCGGCGTGGTAAATTTAACTTTTGGTCACTAGACACAGAAAAATTGTATACTTTACTACGCTTGGAATACGACCGTGGAATTTATTTACGTTGTTTTTTTCTTGCCATATTTTAACAAAGGCATTTTAAAAAGACATTACTACACATGAAATCACAAATGTACATAAAAATTTCATTATTATTCATCAATTTTCTGACTTTTTGTACGATGTCACTGTGACTCAATTGAAATGGAAATTTTTAAAGTTGAAAAAAGTTTATGATTTGCATGCATAGAACATTATTTCACGTCATTATGACGTCGTACAAGATAATTTTTACGCTATATTTTTTTAACAAAAACATTACTTCGAAATTTGGTTTACTGAGCATTCTACAACGTAAATCAAAAAAATAATTTTTTGTCTTACATTGTTTATAAGTTAAAAAGTATATTTGATAGCTTTTTTATTTATTAATTTTTTAAAATAACGTTTGATAAATAATATTTATAATAAGTTCTAGGCAATTCAACAGTGTTTTCCATTACTTTTTTTGTTCATTGACTTATAAAAAATTTCAGAATTTTTCGAATTCATTTAATAATAATCCAAAGCTATTGAAACCTAGAATGGTCAGATTTTTACTTTTGCATCACACAACTTTACCATTGCAGGTTTTGGTAGCTTGGGAGTTTTATTTGTAAATTTTCCAGAAAGTTCTGCCATTTTGAAATGTATTATATTTTAGATTTCAGTCTTATAATATTAAAAATTTCAAATTTCGAGATGTGATTGAAGATGTACTAGAAATAAAAATGTTGAATTATTTTATTCGAGATTCTGAAATCAAGGAAATAATAAAAACTTAACTAGCTAAATTTATTTCAAACTTCCGTGTTTCTGAATGTAAGTCAGTGAATATATAAATCGAAAAAATTGTCTTCCTTCAAAATATCTCGTAACCAAAAATTGTGTGAATTAAGTTCCAATTTGTTGAAATTTCATCTTTCATACATTCTGAATTTTTGGAAATCCCTGCATAAAAATTAAAGTGATTTTCAAACTGAAAAATTTTAATTTTATAATTGAAGCTTCAAGCATTTTGAATTGTCTGAATTTCAAAAGTCATATTCTGAACCCAAAATCATAAAGTTTCAAAATTATTCCCTTTATTGAATTATCAAAGATTTTAAGTTTAAAATACAATTCTTCCGTTGAATATGCGTTTTTGCATAAATCATGAATAAAACTTTGTGCAGTTATTTTTTACGTACATTATGTAGAATTCATATGCTTAAAAAAGATTAAAAATTTACTATCGCTGAAAGTGGTTATTACATAATAATCATAAAATATTTAGAATCAATTGCAAAAATTTTCAGCTGTATTGTTATTTTGTTAATTGTTGTAAATGCCCTTACATGATACGTATTTTCTTATTTACGTAATAAAGCAGAGAAAACTTAAAAGTTTATTGAATGTTTTTAGATGCTGATAATTATATGCAGTTTATTGCAACAACTATTTATTCTGAATAAAATCAAGTAAACGAAGTGTACTCTATTGTCGTGCATGGTGTCATAATATAATCGAATAATTAAAAAAAATTTTTTTTGGTATAAACAATTTCCTTTTAAATCTGTTGCACAATCGAATTTTTCTTAAAAGCTCCAAACTACGCTGGAAACAACATTTAATTTTACAAAAAAAAAGTTACCTAACTATTTCCAACTTTATAGTATAATTATGGTTAATTATACAACTAAAATATTGTTTTTATAATAAGGTGTTTTTTACCTTTCTTTTTTTGTTAAGAGCTCTTCAAGACACAAATATCCATTGCAATTTTCTGAATTGACAATGTACATTCCTATATACCGAAATAAATGTGATGCTACTAACTTTCTCGATAGTATACAAAAGGACCAATATATCTTCGTATGATTTACTCGAAGATCTCTATTAAATATATTAATAATAAATGTTGTCAGGTCTAAGATATTTGAAAATCTTAGAATTGCTATCTGATGACATTTCCACTAATTTAACACTTGCACTGTACTTTTTGTGCTCAGGGAATTAATTAGGTTTTCCTTTGTTGATTTTTGAAAATCAGCGCCATCGAATTAATTAAGTATAATTATTTTAGATCTAATAACTTGAAATTATTTTTTTTTCTTTCAATACAGCTTTCCAAATGATTTTGAATTTTAAATTTGCTTAAATCCTAAAAAATCTCGAGTGCTTTGATACAAACGTTTGCAAAATATGCACACATAAAATTACTAATAGTTTTTGGAAGCTGTCATCAATCTAAATAATGAAAATAAAAGCCAAGTGATTTTCAAAACTATCAAAAGTTGAGTTAAAACACCAGTCCGTTGTCCGAATAATATAAAAATTCACAAACTCAAATATAAATAATGTTTAAACAAGTTTCTAAACAATCCCAATTTGTTTCAAACCCTTTTTTCACATTTTCTACTCGTCATTTCATTGTCTCTGAGCACAGAAAATGCTTCGATATTTACATATCTTGCATATCAAAACTTGTACATATACATTCATGACTGCGAAAACAGAACGACTACATTTTTACAAGTTAAGAAACGTGTATATTTTCAAGTACAATTTAACCAATGAAAGTGCGCTAAATAGTTTTCGCTTCAATCCCAATTAGATAACGCCAATGTTTTTATCTTGTAAAAATGTGGTCTTGTTCACAATATTTTTGTTTGTTTGAAAGAGTTTCTTATCTAATTGCGATGATTCGATTAGACTCACTGATCTGCATAAGAACTGGATGGAAAATTGGACAGTGGTGAAGGAAAAAGTTTAAACGTTGAGATACATTATAAAATTGTTGGATTATTTTATGTAAGTATGTTTTTAAGAAGTTTTGTTTAAGAAAGTTTCTAGGTTTGGGATAGTGCATTTTTGGAAAACTAAATTTTTAATTTTAAAAATTTCAGAATTAAAAATTATACAATCTAGAATTCCAGCTTGGTGAATCGTAGAATAGAGTTACAAGATCGTGAATTTTGTTGTTCAAAAGAAATTTTTAAAACCCTAGAGCTAAGAACAATCAATAATAATACTTAAAATAATTTATAATCATAGTTTTAGTAGGTATCCAATTCCTAAAAAATGGCTGCTACTCAAATCCAATAAGAGTGGCGGAGTGGGGAGTATTACATTACTTATGAAGATCAGTGATTAGATTCGAAATTCAGATAAGGGTAAAAATGCGTGGGCCTAATCAAAGAATATGACAATTTGACACTGTCATACATATATTTATCGAAGATAATGCACGATATTGCGAATATATTTTGATTAAAGAACTTAGCAAATTTTTTGTTGTATGCGTTGTTCTTACAATGGTCGAATGTTGTGAACTTTTCAATCCATCCGTGAAAGAAAAGTATGTCCGTAATTTTCCCTATTTTATGATAAAAGAGAACGTAATATTGTATTTACATGCGTGTGATAATTGAAATAAAGCATTTATTTATTGTACGTATTGCACTGTTTTACTGAATCCGTCACACTGAAAAATCACATCGACATTTTTCGACATGAAAGTGAATGTTCTTCCTTAATACGAAAATTCAAGATAAAATGGGGGATAGGGATCAAACCAAAAAATTAATTGAAGACAATTTTCCTGACTGGTAATTATTTTTGCAAGCGAGACGAAATATTTCAAACATGCCTGTACCTTATTAGATTGACATGGAATTTCCTGGGTACGTGGAAAATACACAAAGTCGAACAACGTGGAAAACAACAGGAAACGTTGTCGTTCTTTTTTCCGAAGATTGATTCACTGCAGAAATTTCACTTCTCAAGATGTCTAAAAAAATACATTTTTTGTTCGTCACCTCTGTCCCGAGGATTGGGTACCGATTAAACTTGAGTGACTTGAAGTGAAACGATACATTCCAGCAAACATTAACAGAGATTATAATAATTTAAATGCTATTGCAGTTGAACGACTGGAAAAGAGTTGAAAAACTAAATTACTCTGATGGGATCAGTGGGGTGCGATCATTTTCCAGAAAGCGTAATCGGTAAATAACGAGTGATGCTTGTTCAAGTATGATGAACTGCAATCGAGACGTCACGGGCTTGGTTTTAGATACGCCTCTAGCCAGTTAAGTTACGAGTCAGTGCGTTCGCAGTTTCGACTTTGCTGAATATTTCTGTTAAATTAAACAATAAAAATCGTTCGACCAGCTAATTTCTCACCTATGGTGACAAATCTTGTCTCTCGGATAAAATTAGTCAAATCTAATTTTTTGATAGTAATTTTTTACTATTTGAATTAGTAGGAATATAGTTACTAAGAAAAAGTTAAAAATTACTAATTCAATTAGTGAAAACCAGCTCACTATTTGAAAAATTAAGAAATGACTAATCAATTAGTAGTTCTTGACTTGAATTATTAGTCAAATATAACTTATTCTTTAGTAAATTTGTACGTGTGAAAAAAAACAAATATCACTAATTCAGAAGTCAATTTTTACCAATGATTGTATGACTATTCTAATATTAATGACTCTAAAATCAGTGATCGGATTTGGGTAGGTTATTACGAAATCAATTACAAACAAATGTTCTTTTGTATTTTTTTTTGTTTTCAAAACAATATTTGAACTCATCAAACAGTCAAAAACGACTATTAGATTAGTAAAAAAATTTTGACTAAGAAAATAGCAAAATAGTGTGAGTATGAAATAGTAAAAATGCACGACTATTTGAAACTAGTGAAAAATTTAACTATTATGATGTCAAATTCTTACTAATTGTGTAGTCAAATCTCCAAATATGACTATTTTGTTAGTAATAACACGTATTACTATTTCATATCATAAAAATTTGACTAATTTGAGCTGAAAGAATTATTCGCTGGAAAAGCAGATATTTTTTTAACAAGCTTACGTATAAGATTTGTTGCGTGAATGACTTAATTTTACTGAACTAATAGATTGGGTTTTTCGTGAAAAGACGAACTTTGCAGAGTTAACAAGTTTCTATTGCTGGATTAATAAAAATTTTGTGCAAAAAAATTGGGAGACGTTTGAGAAAAGGACTAATTTTGCAGAGCTGATACATCGGATCCGTTTGAAAGATCGAGAAATGTTTTCGTTGAGCTTGAATAAAAATCACTATATCAGTTTGTATAACTTTTTCTATTTTGTTCTAAAATTTATGGAAATTGTTTGAAAGGTTTTCTAGCATTTCATAGAATTTCTGTTACAGTTATAAAAAAAAAATCTTAATTTTATGGAAATTCCTGAAAATTTTCGCGAATAAATATCAACTTTAAAAACTTCTTGAATTTAAATATTTCACTGGTTTCTTCGGTATTCGGCAAAAGTCTCAACGGTTTTTTTTCATGATTTTGTACGAAATATTCCATAAAAAATGATAGTATCAAAAAGAAAAATTCATAAAAATTTCAGAAATTTTATTCAATTTCGAAAGATCAACCAGAAATAATTAATTTCAGAAAGGCAATATTTTTTAAAAAATAGTGAATATTTCAATAAATTTCCGAGCATCCGATGTATAAATTATCGAGCGGCGTGGAATAACCCTTAGATTTTTTTTTTTTTATTTTTCAGCATTCCAAAATAAATTCGATTATCCAAATTAATTTTCAAAATAATTCCGACAATATACATTATTGAAAATTCGACGTTTTTCTCGAAATTCGAAGCAAATTCGATCGTTCCTCAACAGTTTTACATATAATATGCTAAAATAATATCCAAAAATTTGATATATCATGAACTTTTCCTTTTGCCTGACATTTCAAAACATTCACCTAGAAATATATTTTGAAAAAGTTACATTCCTCGGAACCAAGTTTTTTATAAGTCAACTTTTTTCGTACCTATAGGTATATATAAATATTGAATTAATCCTTCCAATAGTTTCATTTTCAAAATTCCACAAAATTACAAAAAACGTACATTATTATAAAATCATAATAAATGTATCATTAGTCTTCCAAAAAATCTTCCAATTTTTCTCAAAGTATAATAAAATGCTCGTTTAATTTAAGTTCTTCACCATATACATTCAATTATATACTCATCATTTAAATCCCCACCCCCCATTCAGAAAAATATCATATTTCGTTCTCTTATGAAGAATATCTTCAAACTTCGCTTTTGATTTAGCAGCTAATTACTTGTAAAAGCCGTGTAAGTGCTCGACAGAGCGGCGTCACGAATCTCAGAAAAGGTAATTACTCGACTGAGAAACAAGGAAAAATCATTGAATAATGATCTCGGAAAAGTGCTCCGGACAATGGTGACATCGCGAGCGATTTACGACGTTTTCCTGTAACTTTCATTAAAATTCTTCCCGGACGCAAATCAACTTTCGTTTTCGCGAGCGAAAAATGTTATTTCGCTGACTCCGTGGGTGATCAAAGAATCGATCACGCCGATCGGTAAAGTTTCTGGGGATGAAGTTTTCGATAAGCAGCTAATCTTATCTATCGATGCCCGATCGGTACTTTGCACGTACGAAATGAAGTTTCGTTTTGGGACTTTCACTTTATCTGCATTCATCGGGCGTAAGGAAATGTCGAACGAATTAACGAATAAAACTATTTGTAGTAGAGGCGATAAATTCTACGATGGAATGTAAGCCCGATGTAGGTGGATTCTGTTTTCAGTGTTACAGTTGCAAACCTGTTTCGCCATAACAACAATAAATTTCATTTATCGTTCTTGTAGCATATAACGATTAGATTTTATGATAGTAATAACTTTAGACAAAATATTGGAATTTTACAAAACTAGAGTTCTTAGGATCTACCTAAGATCTTCTTGAGATCCTCTTAAGATCTTCTTAAGATCCTCTCAAGATCTTCTTAAGATAGTATCTTTTAATGATCCTTGGAGTCAAGCGTGTAATAAAGAACTAATGAATGTCCTTTTAATTACTTATTTATTTTTCAATCTTCCGATCCTGTATTTTAGGTCCTCATCAGGAATCTTGATTACAAAAAAGTCTTTATCATTACATTTATTCTCAATTATTAACATATTCAAATTATTAAAACCAGGCTTTCTTTCATTTTTATCTACTTACGTATCTGACGTACGCGTCCACCCAACCCAATAAAATGGTAAGATCCAACTTTGTCATTTAAATCCTTTCCTTTTGATTAATAATTCATGATAGTCAATATTTGAATCTTAATCCTTTTCTTTCTCAACTTCATCATATTGTGATCTATGTGTCAATAATTATCGTTTTGTTAACTATCTTCAGTTGAAAAAACACGTCCTTTATCAATTTAAAATCATGACAACAAATGTGATCATCTGTATTGATGATGACGTAAAGATTTGACTAACTCGGAATTTTCGAAATCCTCTGAAACTATCACTCATGAAGAGTAAGGCAGAGGAGGGGAGACACCACTGATAAGGCTCACCCAACCATGATTATACTGGTATTAAAATATCGTATTAATCAATTTATCGAAATTGGCATTTAAATTTGCAGTATCAATTTGTCTATTAATATTATTCTTTCTAGATTTTATACAGGGTGTGTCACAAAAGTGCGGAAATCTTTAGAACCATGGATTCCTAATGAAATTCTAAGAAGATTTTTCCTTTGCCATTTTTCACAAAACTCAAATTTAAAAAAGTTATTCAAGTTTGAAATTTATACAATAAATGCGCTTTTTCCGATCAAACTTTACCAAAACTTTCTTCATATTTTTGTGAGTCAAAAAGTCCTTTGCCACTTTTCAAAAAAACCGACACAAAAAAATATATTGGAGTTTGAAATTTAAGAAACCTGATTGGTTGAAACTTATAACTCGAATATCTTTTTTGTTTTGATTTTTTTGAAAAATGGCAAAGGACTTTTTGACTCAGAAAAATATAAAAAGAATTTGGGTAAAGTTTGGTACGTGGTTTTTATCCCTACTTGTCGAAAAAGCGCATTTATTGTTCGAATTTCAAAGTCGAATGACTTTTTTGATTTTAAGTTTTGTGAAAAATGGCAAAGGGAAAATTGTCTTAGAATATCATGAGGAATTCATGATTTCAAGGATTTCCGCACACTGTGACACACCCTATACAAATCATTTCACCTATTTGTCGTTTGAAATAATTTTTCTCTAAATTCAAAATCTTGGCATTCTTCCAATCAAAATCATGATTCATCTCGATACGATGATTCGTTACTACATTATGTATCGATTCTATATGTCTAATATTGTTTCCATGTTCCTTAATCCTTGTTTTTAATTTCCTTTTCGTTTCTCCTATATAAACTTTGGATTCCCGGTCATTTTCACGAATCCACTGTCACGAATGGTCATTTTCACAAAAGCTATTTTCACGAACGCTGTTTTTACGAAAATTTTTTTTACACAAGTAAAAAAAAAGTACAATTTTTTGTAGTTCAGTAAGTTTATTTTGAAAAAGTATAATTTTAGTATATTTATTATAAACGTATGTATGTAAAATCATCAAAACCAATATAATTTCATCAAAAATTTACAATGTAATATTGCATGCAAGCAATCGCAAGTACTCCAAAACGTTATCTTCCTCTCTGTAAGTTTCATAATTTGCTACAATAGTTTTTATCTTCTTCTGAAGCTTTAACTATAATATTCTTTGGAGCTGCCTTCACGTTTCTTCCCAAGTGGAACTCTTGGATCTGAATTTCTGTATCAGCTTGCTCTTTTTGGAATTCTTGGAATTTGGAAAAAATTTTGAACCAAATGTCAAAGATTGTTTGACAATTACAATTTTAAAGTGATCGTCTTTTTTTCCCATTTTAAATCTTTCGAAAAAGGCTCGAAAAAAAAGACTCAAAAGGCTTTGAAAGAAAAAATAACTCGAAAATTATTTAAGAAAAATTATTTTGTGCAAATTGATGTCGGGAAAATGCCTTTTCGTGAAAAAAACCTGTCGTGAAAAAGGTCATTCGTGAAAATAGTTTCGTGAAAATCGATGTCGTGAAAATGTCTTTCGTAAAAAGGGGTTTTCGTAAAAAAGGCCATTCGTGAAAATATCCGTTCGTGAAAGACGATTCGTGAAAGTGTCCGGATACCATACTTTGTCGCAATCCTTACATTTCAGTTCGTATATTAAACCCTGATTATCACCTTTTTCTAATTTATCTTTGCCCTTTTTAATTATTATTGAATTAATTTTGTTCTGAGTTCTAAATAATGTTCCCATTTTTTTTCATGTTCATGTTCCTTAATCCTTGTTTTTATAGGAACTATATATCGTTTAAGGTTTCTCTTTATATATTTTCTATTTATTCTCTTATTCTCTATATTCTCTTTATATATTTCTCTTTTGATATATCGTTTCTCCTATATATATATGAGAAACGAAAAGGAAATTAAAAACAAGGATTAAGGAACATGAAAACAATATTAGACATATGGCATCGATACATAATGTAGTAACGAATTATCGTATCGAGATGAATCATGATTTTGATTGGAAGAATGCCAAGATTTTGAATTTAGAGAAAAATTATTTCAAACGACAAATAGGTGAAATGGTTTATATAAAATCTAGAAAGAATAATATTAATAGACAAATTAATACTGCAAATTTAAATGCTAATTTCGATATATTGATTAGTACGATATTTTAATACCAGTATTATCATGGTTGGGTGAGCCTTATCATTGGTGTCTCCCCTCCTCTGCCTTACTCTTCATAAGTGATAGTTTCAGAGGATTTCGAAAATTCCGAGTTAGTCAAATCTTATCCGTCATCATTAATACAGGTGATCACATTTGTTGTCATGATTTGAAATTGATAAGGGACGTGTTTTTTCAACTGAAGATAGTTAACAAAGCGATAATTATTGACACATAGATCACAATATGATGAAGTTGAGAAAGAAAAGGATTAACATTAAAATATTGACTATCATGAATTATTAATCAAAAGGAAAGGATTTAAATGACGAAGTTGGATCTTACCATTTTATTGGGTTGGGTGGACGCGTACGTCAGATACGTAAGTAGATAAAAATGAAAGAAAGCCTGGTCTTAATAATTTGAATATGTTAATAATTGAGAATAAATGTAATTATAAAGACTTTTGTAATCAAGATTCCTGATGAGGACCTAAAATACAGAATCGAAAGCTTGAAAAATAAATAAGTAATTAAAAGGACATTCGTTAGTTCTTTATTACACGCTTGGCTCCAAGGATCATTAAAAGATACATTTATAATAATACGGAGCGTATTTACCTTCTGGTTCACCTTAATTTGACAAGAGGATTTTATTACTTCTTAAGATTTTCTAAAGATCTTCTTGAGATCCCCTTCAGATCTTTTAAAGATCTTCTTAAGATTCTCTTAAGATCTTCTTGAGATCTTCTTGAAATTTTCTTAAGATCATCTCCAGATCTTCTCAAGATATTCTTAAGATCCTCTCAAGATCCTCTTAAGATCTTCCTTAGATCTTCTTAAGATCATCTTGGAATCTTCTTGATATCTTCTTAAGATCCTCTCAAGATCCTCTCAAGGTCCTCTTAAGATCCTCTTAAGATCTTCTCCAGATCTTCTTTAGATCCTCTCATGATCCTCTTAAGATGTTCTTGAAATCTTCTTTAGATCCTCTTGATATCTTCTATAGATCTTCTTAAGACCCTCTCAAGATCTTCTTAAGATCTTCTTGAGATCCCCTTAAAATATTTTAAAGAGAGTCGTCGAAATAATGCTCCTCAAACTTTCTAATCGTATGACTTTAGGTAATCTCCAGGAGCCAAATGAAGAGAAACAGGTTGTCAAATTGTCAAGAACCCATTTATTTATAAATATTCTAGCTTTCGGCCATCAATCATGGTTCTCATCAGGAAAACTAAATATAAACAAAGTCTTATGATAAAAAATCAAAAAACGCGAAAATCCGAACAAATGAAGAAAAAACAATAACTTACAATTATGTAAGAAACCAGCATCTCAGGAAGAGTAACTTGTATAAAAAACGGTTGTATCCATGGTCGTCATCGAAAACAGTCGAACCAAAATGGCAAAGTCAAAAAACACAGTTCTCAAAAAAATAACCACATCTTATAAAAAAACAAAAACTCCCTTCCTAATAGCTCAAGTGGCGCCAAAGTGACCGACTAACAGTAAGGCCGGTATCAGAGTGAGTAATAGGAAACAATCTTAGAAATATGAAGAAAAAGTGAGTAGAAGTAAACCGAGAAAACAAATCATCTATATATCTATTATTTGGTTCGACTTTTTTCGATGACGACCATGGATACAACCTTTTTTTATACAATTTACGAAGGATGTTGAGTCGCTCCGTTAAACGATCCGGATTCTTAAAGAATTAAAAAAATCCGGATCGCGGAGCGGATTCGATAAAGGATTTCTTGCATCGGATCCGATCCGGATTCTTTAAGAGTTAAAAAATCCGGATTTTTTAAGCGTTAAAGGATCCGACCCACGTCGCGTACTTGAAAAGTGAAGCCAATATGGGCTTTCGTGAACTCGTAGAATCTTTTTTGCACATCTATATAATATAACGGATTGAAAACGACTTGAATAATGCAACGATCACCAAGTAAGTATTGATACGCTTAATATTCCGGATTTGAGTCACTTGAGCCCAAGAATTTAATCTAATTATACTAATTTCAAGTGGATTACTGACCAATATTTACTCGTTTTTTTTTCTTACTTGAGTTTCCGGATGAAAAATGACAATTCTTTATTAGAAGTGAAGAAATAGACATCAGCGGAACGAGTATTTTCATAGTAAATTAATGTTCCTTAAAGATCACTATGAAAATCACACCTATTCCGAAATCCCGATAAAATTAACTATAATTATATGTGATAATAACAAAACTTTTAATTACTAATCATAAAAATACAAATAATAAAAAATAATGAATAACAATATCAATTATTAATAATGAAACAAGCAAGAATAATCAAAATCGTACTTGTTAAAATCTAGAGGACATGAAAAATGGTTTGACGTAAGTTTTTGAAGTTCAACTAAATTCAGTCTTCATAATTTTACTGACTCAAAAATAACGATAAACCTGACTCTATGACACTTTTTTTGTTAATAAAGTTCTTATCACAAATGTTTGGCAAAGGTCACGTAAAAATTAAAAATTTGGAAAATGCTTACGCGCCAGTAAATGAAACAAAAAAATTATAATCTTCCAAAATGGTAAGAACCCAAAAAAGCTTTGAAAGCATCGACTCTATAAATGTAGATCAGAATTCATACAAATACCGAAAACTCTTTCAAATCATAGAAAGTGTGAAGAAATTAGAAAATAGATAGAGTTTTATGAAAAAACTATTTTCTGAACAATCCTCGGAAGAATCTAAACTCTGAACAAATACCTACCATCTTAAATCGAATTCTAAAGCATCAACATCTGAACAGCCTACATAGTTATCTTTAGTAATATTTAAATTAGTAGATATATCAAATGATCACTCGAAGCCAGTTTTTCGAAAAAAGTTATATTCATTGATCAATATCTCGACCAATATCAGGTTCTCATCAGGATCTTTTTAAACAAAACAAAAAAAAAAATTATTTACATCAAAAACAATTTTCGAAATAATATATCATTCGATTCACTTATGGTCTTTATATCAACATTATCTCTCTAAACGTGATTAAAAAATCTCTTTCTAAGTCTAAAATCACTTTTTACATTCTGAACAGTAGTTTTTTAACTTGAAAAGAATTTTTCTAAGCACGTTTAGAAATAATGTTTATATAAAGATTGTAAGTAAATCGAATTATATAATTTTGTAAGAAGTTTTTTGAATGTTAATAGGTATTTTTTTGTGTTGTTTATAAGGACCCTGATGATGACCCGATGTAGGTGTGAATCTACTCATTTATGCAGTTATATACGGAGTCCTACCTAAAAGAATAAATACTTATATAATAATACTAGATATCCATTACAATACCAGATAGCGTGACATAATCTTCAAAATACGAATTCAAATTTAAGACGATACAAGAAATTTATAAAAAATAAAAATTCTATATATTGATTCGATTTTGAAATTTAAACAAAAAATGCGTTTTTTCGACAAGTAGGGATTAAAACCACGAACCAAAGTCTACCCAAATTTTCTTCATATTTTTCTAAGTCGAAAAGGCCTTTGCCATTTTTCGCAAAACTTAAAATGAAAAAAGATGTTCGAGTTAGAAGTTTCAACCAATCAGATTTCTGAGATTTCAAACTCCAATTTTTTTTTAAGTTTGAGTTTTCTGATTTTTCGGTATTTGTATAAATTCTGATCTACATTTATAGAGTCGATGCTTTCAAAGTTTTTTTGGATTCTTACCATTTGTGAAGATTATAATTTTTTTGTTCCATTTACTGGCCCGTAAGCATTTTCCAAATTTTTAATTTTTACGTGACTTTTGCCAAACATTTGTGATAAGAACTTTATAAAAAAAAATTGTCTTAGAGCCAGGTTTATCGTTATTTTTGAGTTAGTAAAATTATGAAGGCTGAATTTAGTTGAACCTCGAAAACTTACGTCAAACCATTTTTCATGTCTTCCAGATTTTAACAAGTACGATTTTGATTATTCTTGCTTGTTTCATTATTAATAATTGATATTGTTATTCATTATTTTTCATTATTTGTATTTTTATGATTAGTAATTAAAAGTTTTGTTATTATCACATGTAATTATAGTTAATTTTATCAGAATTTCGGAATAGGTGTGATTTTCATAGTGATCTTCAAGGAACATTAATTTACTATGAAAATACTCGTTCCGCTGATGCCTATTTCTTTACTTCTAATAAAAGATTGTCATTTTTCATTCGGAAACTCAAGTAAAAAAATAGCGAGTAAATATTGGTCAGTAATGCACTTGAAATTAGTATAATTATATTAAATTCTTGGGCTCAAGTGACTCAAATCCGGAATATTAAGCGTATCAATACTTACTTGGTGATCGTTGCATTATTCAAGCCGTTTTCAATCCGTTATATTATATAGATGTGCAAAAAAGATTCTACGAGTTCGCGAAAGTCCATATTGGCTTCACTTATCAAGTACGCGACGTGGATCGGATCCTTTAACGCTTAAAAAATCCGGATTTTTTAACTCTTAAAGAATCCGGATCGGATCCGATACAAGAAATCCTTTATCGAATCCGCTTCGCGATCTGGATTTTTTAATTCTTAAAGAATCTGGATCGGATTGAATGCATAAAATCCTTTTTAGAATCCGCTCTGCGATCCGAATTTTTTAATTCTTAAAGAATCCGGATCGGATTGAATGCATAAAATCCTTTCTCGAATCCGCTCCGCGATCCGAATTTTTTAATTCTTAAAGAATCCGGATCGGATGCGATGCAAAAAATCCTCTTATCGAATCCGCTCCGCGATCTGGATTTTTTAATTCTTAAAGAATCCGGATCGGATCCGATGCATGAAATCCACTTGTTTAAAAAATCCGGAGCGGTTAAGCTCCATGATCGGATCGTTTAACGGAGCAGCTCAACATCCCTGCAATTTATTCTTCCTGAGATGATGGTTTCTCACATAATTGTAAGTTATTGTTTCTTCTTCATTTGTTCAGATTTTCGCGTTTTTTGATTTTTTATTATAATACTTTGTTTATATTCAGTTTTATAGATAAATATGTTCTTGACAATTTGACAACCTGTTTTTCTTCATTTGGCTCCTGGAGATCACCTACAGCCATATGATATTTTAAAGATCTTCTTAAGATTTTCTCAAGATATTCTTGAGATCTTCTTCAGATCCTCTTAAGATCTTCTCAAGATCTTCTTGAAATTTTCCTAAGATCTTCTCCAGATCTTCTCAATATCTTCTTAAGATCCTCTCAAGATCCTCTTAAGATCTTCTTGAGATCTTCTTTAAATCTTCTTAATATCTTCTCAAGATCTTCTCAAGATCCCTTTAAGATCTTTCGATGCATAGGTTAGGTTAAGTTAGAGCACATCACATCACATAACGCTTCGAATTGCGTCCGGCTCGTTTCGCTTCCTCTTCTCAACATATTAAGAGTGCCAGGCGCCGCTTCAAAAGTTTCACTCTAAAAACTTCCCAGATATTATAGAAAGTTTTTAACTCATACATAAATCGCAAGTTTTCCATACATTGTTCTATTTTTCCATTCATTTATCGAATTTTTCTCATTCATGTACAGGGTGCGCCACCAAAATCCGGACAAAAAACCATTCAATATTCCCGCGATAATATGCTTCAGAAAGATATCGCTTTCAGTGTCTGAAT
>JAPYZL010141819.1:0-23663 GCA_030522825.1 Platygaster orseoliae
TGTTTGTATGTTACATGGGAGAAAGATGATTCCAACTCGTGCCCAACTTCGCACTCGTTGAAATCATCCTCTTTCTCCCTTGTAGCATAAATATCTATTATTACTAGAATATCATTTGACAATGTTTACAATACAGTGTCACGAAAATTGCTATAATGAACATTGAAATGAATGAAAATACAAACAATAACAAAACAATGCTTTAATTCATTAATAATGATTTTTCAAAACGAAGTAATCAATTTAAAAAATCCGGAAAAAGGATGGAAGTACACTGAAAAAAAAGTCCTGCACTTTTTGTCAGATATATTGAAAACATTACGATGTAATTGTACTTTTTACAATATTATTTTACTTTTTACATTATTATTATTGTAGTTTTTATAATGACAGTGCAAAATTTGCATTATTTATTTTACTTATTACAATATTATGCAGGCGGACGCACTGTATAGTAAAATTGTCATATTCTATAAATTACAATATATATGATAGGTTTTACTATACGATTTTGGAAATTTTTAAATTTACACATGCAAATCGTATTACACGAATTGTAATTTTTACTTTACTATTACAAACAATCTAATATTTGTGTATAGTGAAACATGGAATAAAGCATTTTAACTTTTATAACTTACTTTTCAGCTTGTAAAATATGATAATACATGTACAAAAAAAATATTGTACACATAAAAATATGCATGGTGAAAATTCATTGCATATAGTAAAACTTACCATACATTTTCGAATTTCCCCAATGTTGTATTTTTTTTTTTGTCATTCAGCTAATGTCATGAATTATAGTCACTTACAGCTATTACTATAGAAGTATTCTTATTTCTCCCATTTTACATACGAGAAACTGACATACATTACGCAAATTCTCCTATTTTCATTTATAAAATTTGTCTTACATCTGTATTTTGTTCCAAAACCGTATGCCATTTCTTCAAATCTAAATAAGTCAGGATTACAATATGATATTGTAAAAATTACGAGATGTACAGTAAAAAACAAAATATAAGTGCACTTTTACAACAAAAAATTTTTTTTTCACAATATGATTTGACAATTACAATATGGTGTTGCAAAAATTACTTCATTACCCATCAAAAATTACAATCTGTCTTAGTGATTCCAGTTTACTATACAGTACATAACAATGACAATACTTTTCTCTCAGTGAACCCTCCCTCGAAAATCTTCACACGAATCCACCCCATTCCTTATCATCCATGATATACTCCTCGATCTTGATCTCTGGGGACTCGGAGCTTTCTTCCGAACGCTGCACTCCAGATTCCGACGTCCCCGGAAGTACCGAAGACGCCAGGCCACGCGGGTTCCTCGGGTTTTTGTAAAACCCCATTTCCGCCTCGAAAAGCGCCGTGTTTATCAAGTGGTGGAGCACGGAAAGGGAGCTCTGATCCCGGATCTTCCTCATCCTCGAGCTCACGTACTCGCCATAAACCGCGTGCTCGTCCCGCGATTTGTCCGCCTCGCCCGGACTTTTCGCCCCGAGCGCGGGCAAATTTAACAACGGCGCCAGCGGCGGCAGCGCCGGCGAATGAACCATCCTCTCGGTTGGCCTTTCCTCCGATTTTTGCCTCGGCGGACTCGGCAGAAACACGTGGCATGTTTCGGGCATCATTTCTTGGACGTCGTTGTCTTCCACGACGTCTTTCACCAAGTTTTGCGAGTTGGTCGCGTCGTGGTTCATGAGTTTCAGGGAGGTCTGGAGAATATCGACAATGTTTTTTATCTTTTTTTAAAATAACTGTTCGAGAAATGGTCCGTTTCAATGTAGAAATTATTTAAAAAAGGATCTAAATATATGAGTGAAAGCTTGATGATGAAAATTGAGTGTTGATTATTTCTCTTCATCAGTTATTTTTCATTTATTAATATATTATTATATTATTTGATTTATTATATATAAATTTATTTTTCAATGATTTTTTATCTTTTGATTTCGCGGTTATAATTAGGGAAATTTTTACTTATTTCAGACAAAGAACAAAAATTAATTTTATTGATACAACTGGGTTTTTTTAATTGAGAAAGGACAAAGTTTACGTTACAGAAATTTTCGTTCGCTCCAACTGAAAAATTCGATCAACTTAACTGAGAAAAAATTGAAAAAAATGAAACTGAAAGTTTATGGTTATTTTATAGTGAATTTTTGATAAAATTATCTCTGGATAGTTTGAACGTGTTAAGAAAGTTTTTAGCGTCTCTTGAATTTTTTTTTTTTATTTCGAATGATTTTTATGGTTTTTTGAATAGATTTTTTAGTATTTTCGTTAATTGTTGTAAAGGTTTCTAGGATCGAATGCTCCAGAATTCGAATTTCAATCGATTTTCAGTGATTTTATGTATTTTAGGTACAATCGTATTTTCGTATTTTTATAGTGTTCGTGAGATTTTATATCGTTTTAAAGTATTTTCATAAATTTTTAGCATTTTCATTAATTGCTATTGTTGTTTTTAAATTTTGATTCCTTCTAAGTTTTCCAGGAAACATTTATTTCATAGAATTCCGTACTTTTTTGTATTATTCCAGAATTTTTTTTTATTTGAAAGATTTTATATTATTTATATTATTTAATATTATTATTATAATAATATTATATTATAATAATATTATATTATTAATATTATATTATTTTATATTATTAAGCAGAATTCGCTGCTTTCAGATTCAAAGTTTTTTCGATTTTTATCTTTTTCAGTTTTCCTTTATCGATCGCTAGATTATCACAACTTCTTTATGAAAATTTTTTCACATTATTTAATTACAGTTTTAATAAAAAAAAATCCTCAATAGCTATGATTATTATAATTTTTCAGTTAGTTAAATTAAGAATTCCGAATATTGTTAAACTTTGAAAATTTACATGAAACCTTTACTGATATTTTATAAACTTCAAAAAGTACATTTTTGAAAATTGATACGTACATATTGTATTATTTATTCCAATAATTGAAAAAAAATTTTTTTTTAATTTTGTAACATTTACCTATTTTTACATAAAATGAAAATTAATTTAATTCGTATTTTTCCGCACCGGGTTTATGTTTAGCATTGAAAGAATTTGGATTGATGCTATACTGTTGAAAATTCCAATGATTTTGATTATTTTAATTAATTTTTTGGATAATATTATCGTTTTTACAGATTTCCACTACTTTTTTCTCGGATTATTTTGATATTTATGCAATTTGAAGAATTTATTAGTTTTTTATTTATGATTTTGTTTGTAGATTTCTAGAATTATATGTTCAAGGATTCTATTTTTGGGGAATTGAGAAAATTATTTCTAGATAGTTTTTGAGTGTTAAGGAAATTTTTAGCGTTTTCTTCATTATTTTTTGTCATCAATAAAATTTTCAAGAATATTTTTTTTTTGGAGATCGATATAGATTTCTAGGATCCGATACAGTAGAATTCAAATTTCAATCGATTTTTAGTAATTTTCTGGATTTATTTTACAATAAATTTTTTTATACAATAATTAAATGTATTCTGTAGATCTCTTGTACTTTCATATTATTTTTTTAGTATTTATGAGATTTTGTATTGTTTTCTATTATTAGTAGTTTTTTTTAAAGATTGCTATATGCACTTCTCAGAATCCGATTCTTTTTAGATTTTCCAAAAAACAATTATTTCATAGAATTCTATTCCTTCCAAAATTATTCTAAATTTGGTATGGTTTTAAAGATTTTTTTAGAGTTCGAAGTTATTTTTTTTTTTTAATCTTTTTCCTATATTTGAATTTTCATTTATTGATCACGAGAGTAAAACAATTCCTCAAAAAATTTTTTCCTACATTATCAACATTTATAATTGGAAGAATTTATAATCAACATTTATAATTCGAAAACCTAAAGAAATAATTGTTTTATCACTCCTTTGGTTGATTTTTAATAAATTGGCTCAAAAAATTGATCATCAAACAACATAATTTGTATAATATTATGAAAAATGAAGGAGGGTACATTAAAAATGTATAACTATAATTTTTTTCAGAAAAATCTTTTCTATAACTAAGATTATTGTTATTTTTTAGTTAGTAATTTATAATTAGAAGAATTTATTATCAATATTTATAATTAGAAAACCTAAAGAAATAATTGTTTTATTATTCCTATTGTAGATTTTTAATAAATTGGCTCCAAAAATTGATCATCAAACGACGTTTATAATATTATGAAAAACGAAAGAACGTACATTAAAAATTTGTAATTACTATAACTTTTTAAAGGAAAATCTTTTCTATTACTAGTATTTTTGTTATTTTTAAGTTTCTTATTTATAATTAGGAGTATTTATTATCAACATTTTATAACTGGGAAACTCAAAGAAATAATTATTTTATCATTCTCACTGTGGATTGTCGAGAAATTGTTTCCAAAAATTGATTGTCAAACGACATACAATATTTTAAAAAATGAAGGAGCGCACAATGAAAATTCATAATATTTCATAAAATTCGAGTTACTAATTTATAATTAGAATAATTCATTATCAACATTTATAATTAGAGAACTAAAAGAAATATATGTTTTATCACTTCTATTGTGGATATTCAAGAAATTGGCTCCAAAAATAATTGATCCTCAAACGACATACAATATATTGAAAAATGAAGGAACGTACATTAAAAATTGATAATTAGAATCTCTTCTATAACTAGGATTATTGTTATTTTTTAGTTACTAATTTATAACTAGAAGAATTTATTAGCAACATCTATAATTAGAAAACACGAAGGAATGATTGTTTTATCATTCCAAATGTAGATTTTTAATAAATTGGCTCCAAAAATTGAACATCAAACGACATAATTATATTATATTTTGAAAAATGAAGGAGCGTACATTGAAAATTGATAATTAAAACCTTTCGAAGAAAAATCTCTTTTACAGTTATAACTATTGTTATTTGTGAGTAAGTTACATTAAAAACAACAAATACTATTTTTTCAAGTTTCTACACTTCAACAAATTCCCTTTCCAAAATTCGATACTCCTATAATGTATTATCTATTCTTATTGGAATTTCCAAAACTACTAATCCAAATCTATACAACTTTCCTCTATTTAATTCAATTCAAAAAAATTTGCTGATTTTTCGCATTTTCCCATTAAAAACAAGAATTTCCACGAATAAGACTCTAAATTTCCATATTATCAGCGTTGGGAGCTTTGTCTGGGCGACTATTTTCGCATTCGATCATACTTTGTGGAGGATTTCTCTTTGAGGCGCGACCGAAAAGATATTACCGAAGCAGGGAAAGGCGGCCGACATTTTTCGCGTGGGATATGAAAATTTCTTCGACTGGCTCATATAGTAGCGCGTGAAAAATGCAGCAACGAGCGAGGCGCGCGTACACAAAGTGTTTTTTAAATAAGTGCGCGCGTCGGAAATCGAATCGAGTCGAACTAGTTTCACGTACAGATCCTGTCTTTGTGAATTTGCATTTATATTGATTCTTATAGAATACCGGGTGCGCCTCAAAGTGATGATAAATTATCCCCAAGCTCGAATACATCGAGAAATGTCCTCGATATGCACGACAACGATTTTGTTGCTGACCAAGTAATTTTTATTAGGTGCATGAGAAGTATGAGAAAAATTTCATTCATCGAGGCAGAAATGTGGAGCGAGTTTTTTATTTGTTTCGCGAGAATGTTTATGGAATTTGTGGTAGTGAAAATATTGATAATTTTTTATTTTATAATAATAAATAATAATAATAATAATAATTTTGCGGGCTTCGTGAAGAACTTTATTTCTCGTATAAAAACGCAAAAATACTAAGATTGAGGATTTATCTGCAAATTTTAGCAAGTTTCGAACTTTTGATATGAAATCCAACTTTTATATTATTTACGAAAAATTCCAATACTTTTGTTAAATGTTTATATTTCCATATAATTTATTATAGAAATGGAGAAAACGTAAAAATAATTAAATTGAATATAATATGTCTTAAAATTATACTTTTACAGCTGAAAAATGTTAAAATAAAAAAAAATAAAGAAAAATTCTAGTTACTTTTTATTAACTGTAACTTTAAAATTTATTAAAAGAATTTAAACAAAAATTTTTAACAATTCTTCATTCACGTCATTTTAAAAAAAAAAGGTTTAAAAAGAAAAAGCGAAAAATCAGCAACTTTTCACACACTCTCAACGATTGAGTAGTTTAAACGATAATCCTTTCTTAATCGCAAAAAATGTTATTGCTCAATATTCTGCACATTAAATACAATCCAGTAAAAAAAAAAAAATTCGAAAAAAAAAAGAAAATGCACAAGTAACGAAAATATTTTTAAAAATACTATGGATTTATAGAAAAAATAAGAAAAAATACAATTTCATGTAGAAAAAAAGATGTATTTCTCACCAACTGTGGAGGTTGCAAGTCATTCACCATTTTCATGTTTTCTCCTTTAGAATGTAAAAGATTCAACCTAGGAACATCAGGAGCTTTGGTCACCATTTTGAGGGACCCATATCTGGTCAAAAACTTCAGGTGTTTATACGCGAACCATCTTGACTCGAACGCGCGACCTAGTTTTATTTAAAAATAATAATTAACATTAATTATAAATCCTAACATTGTCGCTGTTGGAAATTTCTACGGAAATACAGTTTTATAACAATAATTCGATGACATATATATATATATATATATATATATACCTATTTTTTAGAATTCGATGGTCTAGAATTCAAAATTTTACAGATCGTACGTATTTGTTTAAATTCTTCAGAAAAAAGTTCTTTATAAAATCAAAATGTTTCAAGTGTTTTTCCAAAGTTTTTGAATGATTTAAAAAATGTACTTTTTGATATTTTTATGAATTTTCGTCTAAATTTCTAGAATTATTAAACTTTGAAAACTTAAAAAACTTTGAACTTTATATGTGCAGTACTTTCGTAAGTTCTAATTTTTTAAATTTTATTTTTAAATTTACAACAATTTTAGGTTGTAAATATTTCTATAGATTTCTGGAATTCGATGCTCTTGAATTAAGATTTTAAAAGATTTACAGTATTTTTAAAGATGTCTAGGAAAATTAAATCTGCGTAGTTTTTGGATGTTTTCGTACTTTTTCAAGTGTTTAAAAGATTGTGTAGTGTTTTATAGTATTCTTACAGTTTTCTAGTATAACAAAGATTTTTATACACGTTTTTTAAAAAATTCGATGATCTAGAATCCCAAGTTTTAAAGATCGTACGTATTTGTTTAGATTTTTCAGAAAAAAGTTATTCATATAATTTTAATGCTTTAAGTATTTTCCCGAAATTTGTTAATGAATGCATTTATGTTCTTTTTGATATTTTTATGAATTTTGAACACATTGAGTACATTGAATTTTAAATGTGCAACATTGTCGTATATTCCAGTTTTTATTTTATTTTATTTTAAAATTTACAACGATTTTGAGTTGTATTTCTATACATTTTTAGAATTCGATTCTCTAAGACTCAAATTTCAATCGATTTTTAGTATTTTTAAAGATGGCTGGTAAAATTAGATCTACGTAAATTTTGAATATCTCATCGATTTTTTATATTTTCGTACTCTTTAAACTTTTGATAAGATTTTGTAGTGTTTTATTGTATTCTTACAGATTTCTAGTATTTATAAAGATTTTCATATACGTTTTTTAGAATTCGATAGTTTAGAACTCAAAATTTCAAAGATGGTACAAATTTGTTCAGATTCTTCAGAAAAAAGTTCTTTAAAGAATTTTAATTCTTTTATTATTTTTTCAGAGTTTGTTAATGATTTCAGATATATTTTGGTATTTTCAAGATTTTGTGTCTAAATATCTATGATTCGATGCTCCAGAATTCAAAGTTCCTTAGTATTCCAACATTTTCGTAAATTTTAGTTGTTTTTTTTTTGTTTTGAAATTTACAATATTTTTGAATTGTGAGTATTTCTATAGATTTCTAGAATTTGATGCTCCAGAATTTTAATCACAATACTTTTGCAGTATTTATAAAAATACATGGGAAAATTAAATCTACGTAGATTTTGAATATCTCATCGATTTTTTAAATTTTCGTACTTTTTAATCATTTTATAAAATTTTGTGGTGTTTTATAGTATTCAAACAAATTTCTAGTATTTATGAAGATTTTTAGATACTTTTTTTTTAATTCTATGGTCTAGAATTCCAAGTTTTAAAGATCGTACGAATTTGTTCAGATTTTTCAGAAAAAAGTTCTGTATGGAATTTTAATGCTTGTAATATTTTTTCAAAGTTTGTTTTAAAGATTCGGAATACTTTTTGATGTTTTTATAAATTTTCGTTAAAATTTCTAGAATTCGATGCTTCAGAGTTCAAAGTATCTTAAAATTCCAACATTTTCGTAAATTCTAGTGCTTCTTATTTTGAAATTCACAACAATTTTGAGTTGTAATTATTTTTATACATTTTTGATTTATTCTAAGATTGCTATAAAAATGTCTAAAATTCGACGTTCTGAATTTCAAATTTCAATAGATTTCCAGTATTTTTAAAGATGTCTGAGAAAATTAGATCTACGTAGATTTTGTACGTCTTACAATTAGACATGTACTAAATTTTCGTACTTCTTGAAATTTTTATGAGATTTTATAGCATTTTATAATATTTTTATAGATTACTAGTATTTATATAGATTTTCATATACCTTTTTCTAGAATTTCAAGTTTTAAAAATCGTACGTACTTGTTCAGGTTTTTCAGAAAATAGTTCTCTATAAAATTCTAATAATATGAGTATTTTTTTTAAATTTGTTCATAATTCGAAATACTTTTTGGTATTTTCATGAATTTTTATCTGTAATTCGATGTTCCAGAGTTTGGTTTCTTAAATTTTCAACATTTCCGTAAATTCTAGATTTTATTTTATTACTTACTGATTTACAACAATATCTCAGATTTCTTTTTTCTGCGTTATCGTAGCAAAAAAATCATAATTCTAATTCTTCTGAAACCATAATTGCTGTTATTTTGAAGTTATTGAAATCAAAAATCCTGAGTTCTATTTGAATTTAAGAACTAATAGAAAACCATTTGCTACATTCAGTATATTTCAGATGTATAAAAATTTTTAATAATTTTTATTGATTTTCAATTTTTTTTTATTCCTTCTTTTGTTGATAACCTAATTTTTAAAAATCACTATCATCAACTCAATGCATTATTTTGTTATCATTTGTATTTTCATTGATTTTTAACTTCATTATTCCCGATATTTATTATTTATATGTGAAACAATAACTAATTTAACTCTAATTACAAAAAGTGTTATTTTTGCATTATTAATTTTTTTAATATTAATTATTTATAATTAATTTATTCAAATTTATTTATTATTATTGTTATCTAAATTTTATTGAATTATTAATCAATTAATTTTCATAATTATTACATAATTACACAAAATCTACCAAAACATACAACAATATAAGTATAAGATAAAAAAAAACATTAGTTACAGCCTGTTACAACAAGAAAGTAAAATGTGTTACATAAAAAATGTGTGTTACATAATACCCGAAATCCCCAACAGACAAAGAAACTTACCAGTAACATGACTGACGCGCGTCATTTTACGCTCGCGCTGAAACTGTCCTCGCAAGTTATGTATCTTCTTCTCGACCTCGCGCGGGTCGCAATTGAAGTTCCTAGCCAGCATTTTCCAAGCCTGGGCTTTTTTCACGCGATCCCTGTACTCGTACAATTCGACGTCGTACAAAATGGGCAAGCTGCGATATTCCTTGATCAACTTTATCACTTGTTCCGGCGACCACTCCATTTTGTTGCCGAATCGACGTGACAAACAACAAACACTGTAACTTGGCGTCTCTACGCAACGCGAAACGAGAACAAGAGAACAAGAAATGCCTTGGCGCATGCGCGTTTGGCTCGGGACAACGCGCGCGTGTTGGGGTACACTGTTACGGAACACACAGCAACACACGAGCAGCTGCTCTCGCGAAATGGTTATGTGAGTAACATTAGATATCTCGCGAGACTCGCAACAAAGTGCGACAGAGCGTTTGCGTAACATTGATTGGCGCGTAGTGTTACGTAAACGGTTGGCTCCGCGATAGTAAATATCGTGATAATCCACGCGAGGCGATAGCGCTATCGGTTGATGATGCAAAATTGATCGCCACAGGATTGAAAAACTATTAAACCAAGTTGGTTGAAAATCGCTCCCGCACTCAGATAGAAATATTGCGATTTTTACAATAATACTGTATAGTACACGGGAATCCCTCAGACATACTGTACTTTTTGCTAGATTATATAGCAATCTTTTCAACACTATTATAAATATGTTCAAATAGTATTGTAGCAATAAATATATATTTGGTTGTAAAAATTCCTTTACACGTGTTTTTTACTATACATCTAGTACTTTTTACAATATTATATTGTAATCTTTACTAATCTAGATTTCAAGAAATGCCGTACAGTTTTGAAATAAAATACAGCTGTGAAACAAATTTCATGAATGAAAATAGTAGAATTTAAGTAATGTGTCAGTTTCTCACGTATCAAATAGGAAAAATAAGCATCCTTTTGTAGTGATAGCTGTCAGTGACTATAATTCATGACATAAGCTTAATGATAAAAGAAGATACAATATTTGAAAAATTCGAAAATGTATGGTAAATTTTACTATACAAATAATTTTCGCCATGCATATTTTTACATGTACAATATATTCTCTTTATACATAAAGTATGATATTTATATAGTTTATATATTATATTACGTGTTTCACTATACACAGATGTTAGATTATTTGTAATAGTGAAGTAAAAATTAAAGTTCGTAAAGTACGATTTGTATGTGCAAATTTTTAAATGTCCAAAATCATATAGTACAAACTGTCATTTATATTGTAATTTATATAATATAACGATTTCACCATACAATATTGTAATAAGTAAAATAATTATTGCAAATTTTGCAATTATACTGTAAAAAGTACAATAATATAGAAAAAACTGCAATATAATTGTAAAAAATACAATAATATTGAACTTTTCGCAATATATCTTGCAAAAAGAGCGAGGCTTTTTTCTCAGTGTATTTCCATCCTTTTCCAGCTCATTTATATTGATTATTTCATTTTTAAAAATCATCATTTCCGAATTAACGCATTATTTTGTTATTGTTTGTATTTTCATTCAATTTAATGTTCATTATATCTAGTGATTTTTGCAACGCTATATTGTAAATATTGTCAAATCATATTTGTAGCAATAAATATATTTTGTTGCAAAAATTCCCTTACATATTTAATTTTTTACTTTACATCTCGTACTTTCGAAATACAATATCATATTGTGATCCTTACTAATTTAGATTTCAAGAAATTCCAGACAATTTCTAAACAAAATTTCGTAAATGAAAATAGTAGATTTTGCGTAATAAATGTCAGTTTCTTGCGTATAAAATTGGAAAAATAAGCATACTTTTTTAGTAGTAGCCATCAGTGATTATAATTCATGACATAAACTGAATGACAAAATGAGGTACAATATTAGAAAAATTCGGAAATGTATGGCAAATTTTAGTGTACACTTAATTTTTGTCATGCATATTTTTACATCTACAATATTTTCTCTTTGTACATGAAATATCATATTTTACAAGCTAAAAAACAAATCATAAAAGTTCAAACATTATATTACATGTTTTACAATACACAGATATTAGATTCTTTGTAATAGTAAAGTAAAAATTACAATTCGTATAGTACGGTTTACAAGTTAATGTAAATTTTAACATTTCCAAAATCGTATAGTAAAAACTGTCATATATATTGTAATGTATAGAAGATGACGATTTTACTATACAATATTGTAATAAGTAAAATAACTATTACAAGTTTTGCAATGATATTTAAAAAAGTACAATAATATTGTACCTTTTACAATACAATTGGCAAAAAGTGCAAGACTTTTTTGTAAATACGGTCATTTTTTTCGAAACCACATTGAAAAACCGATTTGATGTATATAAACCTATTATATTTTAATATTATATAATTATATGATAATATTGCAAATTAAAAATTCGATGAAATTATCAAGTTGAACTTGTAATAATTGTATGATTGTGGAGAATCAAAAATATTTTCATGCATTATTTTAATAAATTTTTGCAAACGTTATAGCATTTTCAATAAAATCTTCTTACTAAGTATGTTTTTTTTTAAATTACACATCATAATATCGATTCTGAATAAAATTTACCAGAGGTGCATACGGAAAAAATTTGTAGTGGTTTTCCGTCTTGAAATATTCTAAATTTTTGCATTGTTCAATTTTCGCTTTTAACATTCCGGTTTTTTTCTTGTCTTGAACTATTTCAAAATTCAAATATTACGGTATTTCAAATTTTAATGTTAGACATGTTCTTTATTATTTTCGATACTAATTTATTATTATACTATTTTTTCACTTTTCTCGGAAAAATAGTTATATATTGTGAAGTAATTGAATCCAAAAATGGATAAAGTAATTATTAGGAGAGAGAGTGGGGAGGGAGTTGAAAATTTAAAAGTGACGTGATAATACTCTTAGGCAGTTTTTTTATCATTTTGTAAAAAAATTGCAATTAAAAAATTTGATAATATTATCAAGTCGAATTCAGAAGTTAAATAATTGTTGATAATTGAAAATATTTTCATACATAATTTTATCAATTATTTATAAATGTTTTAGTACTTTAGACAAAATTTTCTAAGTATTCTTAAAAAAATTTCCATCATCAGTCTTACAAAAAAAAAAAATAAAAATATATTTTCCGTCTTGAAACATTCTGAATTTTTAAACTGCTTTATTTTTGCTTTTACCATTGCGAATTTTCTTTGTCTTAAACTATTTCAAAATTCAAACTTTCGAACTTTATATTTCAACGAATTTTTTTATCAATTTTGATCCTTTTAATTAACGGATTATAAATAAAAAGTAGTATTTTATTTGAAAACTATTTAATTTAAAATTTACCGGAAAACAATATTTTGGAGTGGTTTACTCAGAAAATATATTTTCCTCGGGATTTCAAATTTTCGTCACTTTTGATTTATGAATTTTAATCATTCAACCAGATTTTCATAATTTTCAAGTGAATAAATTTAGAATTTTTTCACTTGTAAATACTTTTCGTATTTTTCTTAAAACTTCAATATAAAGTTTTGATTGAAATTAAAAAAAAAAGTAAAATCAAAGGATTTAAAATCCTGAAATAAATACTTGAAAAATTCAGAATAAAATATAATTCTATATTTTTAAAAAACCCCTCCCGAAAATAATTTCTGCCTACGCCCTTGACCATAATTAGGAAATTACATGGAAAAAAACCAAATTTGTCAACACATGTATCTACCATTTTCGAACAAAAATCGATACGTATTTTTCGTTTCTTTAAAAAATGTCTTTTTCAGAAGATATGTAAATTTTCAACTTTTGAAAAAGTGTTTCCATCAATTTTTAAGATATGACAAAAAGAAAAAACACGTGTCTAATATTTTCTGATAAACTTACAATATCAGCAATAAAAAAAAAAAATTTAACGCAGCTTCCCAGTTATAAACAAACCTCAACAACATCCTGAAATACATACAAACGTACAAAAAATTTTTTTCGTCGTCTTATCGTCTTAATTATATCTTAATTACTTCCTGCATTCAATTTTTCATCAACTCGGAGGCAAAGGTAAAAGCCGAAAGGACTGTTTTACTAAAAAGCTCTCAAAGATACAGTCACTCAAGAATTGATAAAGAACCGTGGCGGTGAAATCCTTTGTACTCTTTGCTGTTTATGCCGTCATTTAATGGCACGAGGTGAATTTATCGCGAACAATGGAAAATTGCGATAGCAGAAACACCCGTGCCTCGAATCAGGGACACGAAACCTTTTTAAACTATACAAGAGGGTGAAAATCCTACTCACTTGTCTCTTCTCTTTTCCGTCGCTTCTTTTCAAGATGCTTGAATAGAGCTTTGCGACGAGGAGAATACTCGTTCGCGTATTTATCGGCCCAAACAAAGCGAATCTCTGTCAACTGAATTTTGAAACAGTGAAAATTCTTCACTCACGTCGCCCGCAAATAATGATTAGCCTCGATTGAAATTGCCTCGAGCGCGAATTACCCCAAAGTTGCCATTCGTCCAAAGCTTTACCAGGATCTTTTCCTAGTTTTTTGTCACGCCTGAGAGGTCCTCTGAGAACTTTTTACCTGGTGATTTGAATAGAACAAATGTGTAAAAGGACGATTTATCCGATCTTGCGTAATTCGAAAAATTTTTTCGTTTATGGCTATTATAAATATTATTCAAGTATTATAACTTATTGAAATTTATTACTTAGTTAACTGTTATTATGTATATTAAATTATTATTACTAATATTACCTCCAGTTATTATTATTATTATTATTTTCATATTGAATATATCATTTGATTTAAATAAAAATAAATAATATTGTCGGTTGATATGTTAACATGTCAATAAATGATCTTATTTTTTTATATTTCATTAATTACTAGTATGATTCTTACAATTATGCATATTTATTCGAATGGAATATTCATGATGCCAAGATTTTCAACATTTATTATTATTTTAATATTTGTTATATTATTTAGTTTCAAAAATTATTATCATTTCTGTCAAAAAATATAATATATCCTGAAAAATATGAATGTCAATAAATTATAATTATTTTACAAATTGCATTTATTATTATACTTATAAAATTCTTCCAATTTTGAATATTATATTTTCAATATTTATTATATTATTTTATTGACATTATGACATAATAATCATAAATATCGTTAATAGATACTTATATTAACATGTCCACAAACTTTCTTAATCTTTAATTGGCGTTTATTATTATATTTGTACAATTCTTACAATTTTGAATAAGATACTCTTAGTATTTTATTTGTATAATTCTGAAAATTTTTAATATTAATTGAAAATAAATATCGAATTTATGTTTAATTAATTTTCCTGGCATTAATTACAATTTTTGATATTTTCTTTTAATATGTAATGCAATATGTAATTTCAATAATGGTTAAGTATTAATATTGTCAAAGAATATGTTAAAATGTCAATCAATATGTCAATATACATATATTGTCAATAAATGTAAATGTAAATATAATATGATTATTTTTTAATATTGCATTTATTATTATATTTGTTAAAATCTTACAATTTTGAATATTATATTTTCAATACTTATATATAATTTAATTTCAATAATAATAAGTAGTATTGTTTATTGATACGTTAACATGTCAATACATTTTCTCAATTTTCAATATCATATTTTAAATATTTTCTATAAATATAACTTCAATAATAGTTATTAATGTTGTCAATAAATATGTTAACATATCCACAAATGATCTCAATTTTCAATATTTCATGTATTATTATACTTGAATGACTTTTACAATTATGAATATTTATTTGAAATAAATTTTTCATATAATTTTTAATTTCAATAATGATTATTAATATTGTCAATAAATATGAATGTCAAAAAATTACAATTTTTTGTTGATATTGCATTAACTGTAATATTTGTCAAATTCATACAATTTTCAATATGTACTGTATTTCCAAAATTCAATATATCATTTAATTTCAATAATAATTATTAATAGATATGTTTACATGTCGATGAATATTCTTGATTTTCAATTTGCATCTGTTATCATATTTGTATGGTTCTGACAATTTTGAATATAAATTTGAATGAAATACATACGATACGTTTACATAAATTATACTGACAATCATAAAATTTCTGAAAAATACTAAAAGTTATTGAATTCTATGGAAGAATTGCGTTTTCGAAAAATCTGCACAAATGGCATCAATGTATAAAAATACTAGAAAACGAAAAATACTGACACTACCAATTTTTAAGATTTCATATCATATAAAATTTCAATATTAATTATTATTAATGTCAAAAAATATATTACCATGTCAATAAATGATGTAAATTTTGAATATATCATTCATCATTATTTCTTAATGATTCTTATAATAAATTATGAATATTTATCTAAATTGAATATCAATAACATCAAGATTTCCCATGTTTGATATTATATTTTAAATATTAAATATAATATTAAGCTTCAATAATTATTAATAATATTGTCAATACATATGTTAAAACGTCAATAAATATTAGTGTTAGTAAATTATAATTTTTTGTCGATATTGCTTTCATTATTATATTTGTAAAATTCTTACAATTTTCAATCTTGTATTTTCAACATTCAATATAATTATCATGTAATTTGAAAAATAAGTAAAAAGATCGTTGATTATTATGTTAATATATTGATAATTATTGTAATTTTCAATTTGCATATATTATCATGTTTCTATATTTCTGACAATTTTGAATATTAATTTGAATGAAATATACACAATATGGTTACATTCATTATACTGACACTACCAATTTTTAAGATTTCATACAATATATATAATTCCGATAATAGTTATAATTATTTGTCAATAAATTGAATGTCAATAAAATCATCATTTTTTGTTGATATTGCATTAATTATTATATTCGTAAGATCTTACAATAAATTATGAATTTTATTTGAATTAAATATCGATAATATCAAGATTTTCAATGTTTCATATTATATTTTAAATATTTTGAATGTAATATTAAGTTTCAATAATTATAAATTATATTGCCAATAAATATTAATGTCAATAAACTATAATTTTTTGTTGATATTGCTTTTATTATTATATTTGTAAAATTCTTACAATTTGAAATATCGTATTTCCAATATTCAATATATCATATAATTTCAAAAATAAATAATAAAATTGTTAGTAAATATGCTTATGTATTGATAAAATTTTTTAATTTTCAATTGGCATATATTATCATATATGTATAATTCTGACACTTTTGAATATTAATTCGAATAAAATATAAATAATGTTTACATTCATTACACTGACACTACCATTTTTAAATATTTCATACAATATATAATTTCAAAAATACTTATTAATATTGTAAATAAATATAAACATTCTCGAAAATGGCAGAAAACTGATATATAAAAGACCATTTTTATCATCGGTATGAAAATATTGTCGTGAAAAACAATACCTTTATCATACCACCAGCGATATGGAATTTCATAGACGAAAAAGCGCCGGACCTTGGACGCGTCCGTCAAAGAAGGAATTTTTTATTATTATTTTCAATACCAGCGGACTTTGATAAATTTTTCCGAACGTCCCGTACGCGTTATCGTTTTCTTTTTTCTTTTCTTTTTTTTTTTTTTCTTGGCGCTGGACGCGTGCCAGGATACTTGTTGGAAGATGTTCCCGTACTTTACCTGCGAGCCTCGTTGGCCCGATATACGCGCGCAGACTCTTTTTGACAGAATCTTTTCATTCCCCGATGCTTTTCAGCCACAGCTCCATTTCCAAGTCGATTATTTTTTTTCTATCTTGAAAAGCTGAATTTTTCAATACCCATGCAACCCGGCCTTTTCTCATTCCACCCCTCTTCCCCCCTACCACCTTACCCCCCCCCCCCCTCTTCCACTCGGGCAAGAACAATTTCTTGGGGCACGCTTGAATGGGCGAATATTGACATTTTCCGAGTCTATTTTCCTGGTTTTTTTTCTCTGGCTGTGCGGTGAAGAGAGAAAGAGAGAAAACATTTTCTCGGTGAAGAGGCGATACAGTTGAGGTGATTATTTTGGAACGTTTTCAAAACGATTCTTATGTGATTGGATGGGATTTTTTTTTGGGGGGGGGGGAGGATTTCTGATTGAAAATGCGTGGATTTTGTTTTATGGTAAAGTTTAGAATTAAAGAAAATAAATTTATTCATAATTTATATGTTATTTGGGATTCAGAATAGTTTTTATTTAAAATCACCGGCCATTATGCCCAAACACTTTCACTCGAACGATCATACATTTCGTGGATGGAACATCACTTTTTATGAAGGAAAACTTGATGAACGTATTCATCCAGTTATCGATTCGTCAAAATTCATAAAACCCCGACACAAAAAGCTCGCATCAATTGTTTCGCCAAGCGTCGATTCCAATCGACTATGAACTCTGAATAAACACGGATTTTGTTTGGGATATAAATGCGTGTGTTTGAACTGTAACATCAGCGCTCTCCAGTTTTATTCTTTTATTCACCAAACAAGCGATAATATTCAATTTTTCCAAGTATCGAGCTCTCGCCCCGCGCATTTCGATCAAACAAATAAAAGGACCACGAAAAAAGTTTTGATTCGCGTATTTTTTTTTATGTGCATAAAGTTAGCAGTGTAATAAACGAAAATTAATAAGCGACTAAGTTCATAATTAGTTGTAAAATAGCTAATTTTGCCGCTATTTTTTTTAACGTCGTACTTTTGAAATAATCTTATGTTAAAGTTGCTAATTAGTAGCTAATTAGTTGTGAAAGAACTAATTTTGTCACTCTCATATTTTAAAAGATACAGACTATTCTGCTAGCTTAATATCAATTTAGCGGAAAAAAGTTTAAATTCGCATCTTTTCATGCGCATAAAGTTAGCAGTGTGATAAACGAAAATCAATAAATGACTAAGTTCATAATAAGTCGCTAATTAGTTGTGAAAGAACTAATTTTGTCTCTATTGTTTTTTTCAAACGTCGTACGCTTGAAGACGAAAAAAGCGAAATTTGCCGCTAATTAGTCGCTAATTAGTTGTGAAAGAACTAATTTTGTCGCTCTCATAGTTTTTAAGTTACAGACTATTCTACTTACTTGATATCAATTTATCAGAAAAAAGTTTAAATTAGCATCTTTTTTTTATGTGCATAAAGTTAGCAGTGTAATAAACGAAAATCAATACGTGACTAAGTTCATAATTAGTCGCTTATTAGTTGTGAAAGAACTAATTTTGTCGCTATCGTTTTTTTTTTTGAAAAACGTCGTACTCTTGAAGACGTAATAAGATTGTGTTAAATGTGCTGCTAATTAGTCGCTAATTAGTTGTGAAAGAACTAATTTTGTCGCTCTTACAGTTTAAAAGTTACAGACTATTCTGCTTACTTGATATCAATTTAGCAGAAAAAAATTTTTAATTTGCATCTTTTTTTTATGTGAATAAAGTTAGCAGTGTAATGAATATAAATCAATAAATGACTAAGTTCATAACTAGTCGCTAATTAGTTATGAAAGAACTACTTTTGTCACTTTCATAGTTTAAAAATTACAGTCTACTCTGCTAACTTGATATCAACTTAGCAGAAAAAAGTTTTGATTCGAGTTCATATTTTTTTTTATGTGCATAGAGTTAGCAGTGTAATAAACGAGAATCAATAAATGACTAAGTTCGTAATTAGTCGCTTATTAGTTGTGAAAGAACTAATTTTGTCGCTATTGTTTTTTTTTAACGCCGTACTCTTACAGACAAAATAAGCTTGTGCTAAATTCGCTGCTAATTAGTCGCTAATTAGTTGTGAAAGAACTAATTTTGTCGCTCTTATAGTTTAAAAGTTACAGACTACTCTGTTAACTTGTTATCAACTTGTCAGAAAAAAGTTTTGATTCGCGTATTTTTTTTACGTGCATAAATTTAGCAGTGTGATAAACGAAAATCAATAAACGACTAAGTTCATACTAGCTGCTAATTAGTTTTGAAAGCACTAATTTTGTCGCTATTGTTTTTTTTAACGTCGTACGCTTGAAGACGAAATAAGCTAAATTTTCCGCTAATTAGTCGCTAATTAGTTGCGAAAAAAACTAATTTTGTCGCATTTATAGTTTAAAAGTTACAGACTATTCTGTTAACTTGATATCAACTCAGCAAAAAAGTTAAAAAAATGATTGAAATAAAATCTTGACAGGTGCTAAAAAGAAACTTTGAATTAGCTGCTAATTAGTTGAGAAAAAACTAGTTTTGACGCTTTTAGTTTTTTTTTTACGTGTTTTTGCTAACATCGTAGAACTTTAGCAACGCGGAAGTTTAAACGTCGTTTTGGGCACGAAGTTAGCTTGCACTAAATTTACCGCTTTTTAGTTGCTAATCAGTTATAAAGAAATGAAGTTTTTTGCTTAAATTTTTTTTTAATCTAAGGCTATTCCGCTAACATGATATCAACTTAGCAGAAAAAAAATAAAAAAATGATTGAAATAAAATTTTGACGGGTGATGAAAAGAAGCCTTGAATTAGCCGCTAGTTAGTGTGAAAAAACTAATTTTGTCGCTTTCATTCATTTTCTTTTTTTGAAATATGGTGTTTTTGCTAACATCATTAGAACTTTAGCAAAGTGGAAGCTCAAACGTCATTTTAGGTAAAGAATGAACTTGTGCTAAATTAGTCGCTTTTTAGTCGCTAATGTGTTAGGAAAGAATTTATTTTTTTTTAATGAAAGACTTTTCTGCTAAGTTTTTATCAAGTTAGCAAAATAGTCTTCAATTTTTAAAAAATAAGAGCGACAAAACTAGTTGATTCACAACTAAATAGAGACTAATTAGCGGCAAATTTTTCTGAAATGTCATTTCGACTATAAAATAAAGAGTTCATATTCGGGTGTCACGTTTTATTTTTTGTTTTTTCGATATTTTACTATTAAATTCATACTGTAAGAATTGATTTTCTTTATATTAAAAGAGAGGTTCATAACAAAGAGAATGTTACTTAATAATAACATTAAATTAACATTTTTGTTATAAATAATAATTATGGTATTGAAAGAAAATGTCAATACATACCTAACAATCGTGAAAATAAACAAATGATATAAAAACCTAAATGATTTCCAAATCATAAAAGTCATGATAAAACTACTAAAAAATCTCCTCAATCCCAAAGAATGTTTATAAACAAACGTTTACATTTCAAACCATTCCCTCTCGCGAGTTTCCAATTTTCCCTCAGCGAGGATCCACGAGCAAACAACGAACAAGAAACGGAGAAAATTCCCTGTCATCCCGAAATGTTAACTATTCGATTGGGATTATTGGGAATTTCGCTGTGGAATGAGTTTCGGCCAGTCGATAGCGCAATGTCGGTAAGCCAAGCGCGATCCTGTTTAAATCATGCGCATCAACAAACTTCGTGACGTATATCCCCAACTCAGAAATTTTTATCCGCAGAAAAAAAAACAAAAAAGTAATGTTGTAAGGTAAGTACGGTTAAGGGGGAAGAGAGTAGGGAGGGGAGGAGGAGGAAGCGGTGGCGGGATGGCAAAACTTTTATTAAGGCTCGTGAAATACGGCTCTTCGGAGGCGTCCGTAATAATTTTCGAATTTTTCATAAAGTTTCCGAGCTTAATGAGGATTTAAATTTGCGCATTAATCTTGGGTTTCGTCATCTTCAACGACGGATATTCTCATCGTCTTAACGAGCAAAAATAGGCCATCATTCGAAAAATGATGCATAAGATTATAAGCGAAAAGTTGCTTTTTTTTACCGTGTTTTCATTTGTGTGAAATGTTTGTAGAAAATGACAATAATGTATTTTTCTAGGAAATTAATTTTTTTTAGTATGATGATGTTTTTTACGATTATTAATGTGTAACAGTAGTTTTTGAATTTTTGAAGTGATGGCGGGAAGTCCGCCATGTTGAATTCTAGCACTCGCTCACTTCAGCTTGTCACAACAATTGTTTTCGCACGAGTTTTCGTTTCGGATCAGTTTCCACGTCATCAGATTACATGAAAATGTCGTGTAATAGGAACTTTACATGGAATTTAACTGTAATAGTGAGTATCTTCCGATAAAATTCTGCGAAAGTGCTTTTGCCTAGGAAACGGCTATTTTCGACGCAAAAAATTGACCCGAAATGGTCAATTTTCGAAAAAATTCGGGAAAAAATGGTTTATTCGATTCTAACCTCAAAGTTTGACATTTGGACAAGCTTTGAAATTATAAATCGAATAAAATATGGTATTGCACAAGCAAGCAAAAGCTTACTTTAACGAAACAATTAAAATAAGCATTACTTGCATGTACAATAAAATACTATTTTTTACTTGAAAATGTTTATCTATCTAATTCCTGGGTATTCAAACTGATTCCAAATTTTTATCTGTGCAGAATGCATAAAGACGGTCTAATCGTTTGCCGATTGATCCCTCGTTTGCACAAAGTTTCATTCAGTGCACTAATGAAAGGTCTTTGATAGATGATGGACGCGTTTGGATTACACGATGTATGTCCGAATGACACATCATAGACAAATGCGAAACACGAATGTCTATCCAATATGTTTTCACTAGCTCTCGATAGTAATCATAAACAATTTATATTAAATCAGGGGCGTGGTCAGAAAAAATAATCGGGAATGGTTTTTGAAAAAAATCTGTCTCGATCTTATTTCCTTAAAAATCTACAAAAATATTGACAATTTTCAGAACATTTTCATTACTAGAGCATCGAATTTCAGAAAGTTATATAGAAATCCTTAAAATCAGAAAATCCTTCAAGTTGTATAAATTATGAATAATATGGAAAATATGAAAAGTATTAAAAAATCTCTAAAATCGAGTTTAATTATATTAAATAAATATAAGAAAAATGTTCGACTCTAGGCTCAGAAATGTATATAAATTTGAAAATCCAAAGTTCGTAAATTAAAAAATTTTATTATTGAAACCAGATCGTCAAAGATTTGAATTTACAAAATCTCAAAGGTAGTAGATATATTTTTTATTTGTTTCAGGAGTTTTTAAAATTTCCGAATTTCATGCTATTTATACCAGTTTGTCGTATTTTTTGGTATTTTTGAAGACTTCTTGGATTTCTATGATTCACTTTAGAGATTTATAGAATTCAATACTACAGTATTAAAATTTAAAACGATTAAAAATTTTTTAGTATTTTTAAAGATTTCTTAATTATTTTGAGATTGATTATATAGATTTTTAGAATGCGATGCTCTAGAATTATAATTTTAATAGATTTCCAGTATTCATATGTATGGAAAAATTTGATCCACACGCGTAGATTTTGAATATTTTATAGGTTTTTTATATTTTCGTTCTTTTTATAATCTTTACAAGATTTCGTAACGTTTTATAGTATTTTTACAGATTTCTAGTATTTCTATAAATTTTTATATACTTTTTTTTTAAATTCGATGATCTAAAATTCCAAATTTTAAAAATTGTATGTGTATTTGTTTACATTTGCCAGAAAAAAATTCTTTATAGAATTTTCACGCTTTAGGTATTTTTTCAGAGTTTATAAGTGATTCAAAATACTTTCTGGTATTTTTATGAATTTCTGTCTGAATTTCTGTAATTCGAAACTCAGAGTTCAAAGTTTCTTAAATGTTCATGTTCATAAAGTTTACAACGTTGACAAATCACACGAAAAAAAAAAAACAAACAAACAAATTCGACGAAGTTTCTAACAAGGGATTTTCTAAACATTTTCATACACTTGTGATTTTATTTCTTATAAGAAATGGCAAAATTCTTATAAAAATTAAAAATTTCTTAAAAGAATTCTACACGGAAAAAAAAGGATTGACTGTATCAGCAAAAAGATGTGCTGTTTCAACACAATTTAACATAACAAATTTGTTTTGCAGCAGGAACTTATTTTT
>JAPYZL010141894.1:0-10981 GCA_030522825.1 Platygaster orseoliae
AATACACACATGGTTTAAACCTGCTCAAATGAAAGTTTTGTCAAAATCTAATCGTCTCGAAAATAAAAGCAGGATAAAATTAATTCGTGGGCTGCCGTATAAGAAACAACCTCTCTTATTTTGTAAATTATGTTCGTTACAACATAAAATATGATATTATTATTCAACTTAGCTTTATCATTAATCGGTGGCTGTTGATTAGTGGAAATTAAACGTATAATAACTTCGAGAAAATCAATATTTTTAATCATACCAGTTACACCTACTTTATGTTTGGTTATTGGCAAGTCATTGCATCTTTATTATTAAAGCCGCTGTAGACATGCATATGACTTACATAAGTTTTTGTAACTGACAGTCTTAATTCTGCAAACGGGAAGAAAAATATTATGTTTCTAGTAATACGTAAGAAAATTTGAGATGAATTCTCCATATGTTTTTTGAGCAAATATTCTGAGCATATGAGAGACAGTGCAGTTTTTTTTCATCATTAAATGTTGCTTTAAAGAGCATTGTGAGGATGCATATAACAAGGTCAATTTTTTAAATTCTTGACAGCTGCTCACGAATTAATTTTATCTTGCTTTTATTTCCGAGACGATTAGATTTTGACAAAACTTTCATTTGAGCAGACTTAAACCATGTATGTATTCCATGTGAAATTGTTAGGTTTGGTGTTTATTTTAGACAATATGTTATTTTAAAAATTCAAACTTTTTCAGTTAATACTCAACAATAATATTTTTCAGCCAAGTATATTCAGTCAAATACTACGATTGATTAACAGTGTCAATCTTTCATTGCATATTAATTCTTCACTGATTTCACTGCTTTTGCATCTTAGTTTTTTCATTACATTCACTCGCAACTACTATTAAGGTTGTTTATCAAATATGTTTGGCGAGTGGGTAGGGAGGGAGAGGAGTGGGGTTAGGAGATTTTTCGGAAGAAGGGAGAAAGGGCATTTTTATTAATTCTGGCATTCATACATTGGTGATGTTCGGAGCGGGGGGGGGGGTAGATTATTCAATAATGTAAATCTATAAAAATTTCCCAAGACGTAGAGATTATAAGAAAAAATAAAAAGAAAGAAAGAATATTTTTTGACTTAAAAATCTACGTTAATAAACATAAAAACTGAAAAGCTACAAAAAAAAAAAAATTAATACGGAATCCTGATACATTTAAGTTGAGAGTTCAACACAATTTTTTCATGAACTTTTTTCGAAAGGCCTCTTTTCGCAATAATGCAACCAACACAGTAATTAAAATTTTTTCGAAGTAGTAGGTACATTTTTTTTGCAGTTAAAGATTTAATAATTAAAAAAAACCGGCTCCCGAAAAAATGAAAAAATTTTTTTGAGTTCAAATTCAGAAAAATCGCTTGAAAAAACTATCGTTACGTAGTAATACCTTTTCGATGATCTCTCTGGTTCGTTAAAAAACTCCAATGCTTAACACTGAGAGAAACGTTTGTTTACAGTAAATTTGCTATTGAATTTTGCATTAGTCAGGAAAATTTATTATTATTAAAGAAATTTTCTGTCCACGAACCATTCTAGTATCAGATGCCTTCAGCTCAAATACAGATTTTTTAACTGTTAACAAATAATGCATTTGAAGCAACACAATGTTTCAAATACGTAGCTTCTTTGACCAAAAACGGTATATTTTGCTTGTATCCAAGTATGAGATTTGTTGACTATAAACGAATCTTATTTTATAGGAATAAACGTTTCTTTCAGTGTATGTAATTCAAATGGCAGTTTTAAAAGTATCATCTCGATGAATCGCTCCGTGTCGAGCGCATCGAGATGTTATTAGATTAACTTTTGAAATACGGCCGTTCTCTCTGGCACTTCGCTCTTCCGTCCTGAAACACTGTTTGTCCATTCCGGGGCAATATTACCTTCTACCAGAGCGCTCTGCTTTCCTAAAATGTCCTCGCTCCCAAATTGTCCCAGATAATTTGGGACGCCGTGTATATAACGACTCCAAGTGAGGCAACGTGTTATCTTTGAACATCGATAGTAATCGAAAATCCTCTTTGCCCAATCAATACCAGAATATTTGCCCTCCATCCAAATCCGTGATGTGTTCAGTTTGTTGATACACCGAGAAAATTTGCCTCGTCTCCGTATTAATATCGTTTTCCTCAAGTGAAACGTTCTACATTAACTAATTAAGTCGATAAAGTGAATCGCGAATGAGCAGCCAAATGGTATTTTCCAGTGTGCTTTTCCAACAGCGATAAAGTTACCTCAAAGCAAAGAACTTTATGGTAAAATAAACAGTTGGAAGGTCCTCACTTCCATTCGTTGCCACGATTAATTTGTCGTCTCTTGAAAATAGTTGACGTTTTTAACGTGAAGCGGATTAATACACACGCAGACTGTCGACGCTTATCTTTTGAACGCGGGCATTTACTAAACGTAATTCTGTATGCATACTCAAATCCAGTGAACGATGGCATTTTGTATTACCCGCGCAGGTACACATTCATACGCACAGGAAGAAATCGTTGTTGCTCTCGTGAATCTTTGAACGCGATTTGAAAGCGAGCGAAACGCGATATTCCCTTGATGCAAATTTCAAAGGAGACGATTTGCGAGAATCCCGAGAGTAATTTAATGAGTGTGTAATTTACTCAAATCAAGGTTCGTTATGAAGCAATAAATGTGTTACGACTGGAAATTTCATCGGATTATATTGACATTAGTATATGGCATCTTATTTTATCAAGGAAATTTATGAAACAAAATAGTTTACGAAATGTTACAGAGACTTGACTATTTGCTGAGAGATTCGAAAATTTTATTATAGTTCAATTTTTATTTTTTTTCTCTTTACATTTTTAGTTACGTCGAACTTTGAACATATGTATATTAGGATTATGTAATAATTTGTTTTTCATCAAATTTTGACTTGTTTTTCAGTTTTGATATCTTATTCAAAATTCAATTTATCTCTTTTTTTTAAGTTTTCAATAATAAATGATCTATCAATCTAGGTACATATTGAAAACGATATTTAAATATTCAGGTGAATTTTTCCCATTCTTATAATATTCGACATTATATCAACTATCATTATATTTTATTACTCGTTTTTTTATCAAATTTCTTATTAAACTGTTGATTTTGAAGATCATATGTCTCATTGAAGGAAATAATTATTTATTTAATTCAAAGATTTTTGCAAATGTCTCTATGAATAAACGTCTACTTTACGTACAATGGGAATCAATGTTAACAGTATCAAATATTTCGATTTTCATGATTGACTGTCTTAGTCAAAATTTTGAAATTATTCCTAAACATAATCTAGTAACATGTTTTTACTGCGAAGAACTCATGTAACACATCCACGAAGTCGACATTTTTCATTGTTTGCACGAATGCTTCTTAATCCAGTGTAATGGTAGTCATCAATAACGAAATTGCGAGATGGCGGCGTGCTCTAGAAACCACTTGGCACCAGCGTAACACCACTACGGTTTCGATCAGCGTGAATTAGAGCGATATTCGCTTCTAGAGAATCGTTACAGAATAAGCTTCGTCACATTTCAGAAGATATTGGATGAAAGAATTACCGTACAGTTCAAAAAGGAGAAATTTTCCATATTTTCCTAACGAAATCTAGTAGTTACTAAAATACTTCTTCAAATCTTTATCTTCTCACAAGAGATTTTAAAATGCATAGAAAATTTTTTTAAGCACGTTTTTTAAAATTCTTCCAACACTTTACTGTTTTTTGCAGAAATGCATATTGAACGTCTCTGTGAGTATTTCAAAAGATAATTTAGCGCGGAAACATTCCTTTTCAATATAATTTTGTGATGAAATGGAAAAGTTTCCCGAAAGTTGCACTTTACTTTTCGAGCGCCAAGTTTCTTGTCCCGGGACTTCTTTTCTCCATTAATTGCTTTTATCTCGCGACTCGGGTGGATTTTTTTCTCGTGTAGTCAACACTGCGACAACGTTAATTGAACGATAAAAAGACGACCTTTTATCGCTGGAAAACTTGGCTGAATGCTAAAACAGCGTAGTATCCCCGATCGCAAATGCAGCATGTAAGCGGATTCCCCCGATAATGACTCGCGAGCTGTAAAAGGAGAGAAAAAAGCGCGAGTCCCGGGGAAAAGCCATCCCGAAGTTTCAATCTTTCTTCACGACAACGTGAGAATTGAGACACCAGTCAGGTAGTCGCGGGGTCGGAGCGAGAATTTTCTTCGCAAAATCGAGACCCGCGCTGAAAAGAAGTCCACATGACATTTTTTATCAAACAGTCTCCCCATTTAATTTGATTCACGAAATATTATGCACTAAATTGCCATTATTTGTAACGCTGAAGAAACTAACGATTCGGAATGTTCTTCAAATTGGGAAGTTGTGTCAATTTTTTTATTGCTGACATCGCCAATTTAATGTTCATAAAGTTTACAACGTTGACAAACCACACGAAAAATTTTTTCTGAGACTTACCAAGAATAATGTAAAACCTTGAAAAACAAATTTGACGAAGCCCATAACAAGGAATTTTCTAAACATGATTATACACTAGTTAATTTTATTCTATTAGGAAATAGAAAAATTCTTATATCAATTAGACATTTCTTACTAAAATTGTATTTCTTATGAGGTCTACCTTCAAAAATTCTAATAAGAAAACAATTTTTTTTGTATTTCTATTCTAACGAGAAAAAAAAATTTTTTGTTCAAAATATATTTCAACAAAAAAAATTTTTTAAGAATTTTGGTAACTCATTTAAAACTGTAATCATTCTCTAAATTAACAAAAAATTTTCATTCATAACTACAACAAATTTTTTAAAAAATCGTGAATAAAAAAAGCTGCAGTCAGTTAATTTAAGTTCAGAACCCGTAAAATTTTCAAACTATCATTTGAAATTTTAAACACATTACTTATACACATTTTTCTAAATAAGATGCTTTCATTTGAGAAACAGAATATTGATAAACAAAGGTCTACAAGGCATAAAAAACGTCCACTTTTTCAAAAAGCTAGGCGAATGTTCGGAAATCCAAGTCACGATGGCTTAGAGACTGAAAAACCGGAAAATGTCACGAGATTGTGTGAAAGCTGGAAAAATCCGACAATTCCAGTGCAAGTCAGGAAAGTTTACAAAAAAACAAACAAGTTATTTCTATTTTTTTGAATTCAGTAAAAGAAGTAGATTTCTTCCCATTGTATACGTTTTTTTTTCGATCTGAAGTTTTGATTTCGAAAAAGAAAAATCCTTAACTTTCAAAAAACTTGGAAAATTCATGTAACCTAGATGTGAGTCCTTTGGAATACTTCGTAAATATTTATGAATGGACAAGAATAATATAAAAACTTCGATCCTGGAAAACATGAATTCAACCAAGAAAACTGCTTATAATATAAAACAAAATTCATTTGCATATGATAATGTTACTTTTTGAAAAATCAAGCAATTAATGAATCAGAAGCACAACATTTTTGCATATTTAGATTTCGAACATTTATGAATTCGTATGATAAGATACCTATAATGACTTAATAAACAATTAATCTACTTTAGTTTCTGAATGGAAAAACTTACAATGTAGATATCAAGGCGTAACAGAAATATTCTTTAAACGTTAAGACAAAATTTTTGATTTTGTTTAAAAAATACAAACATCAATTCAAAAATCATATGGCCACATTTCTAATTTTTTTATGAAAATTACTAGAAAATTCAAAGGCTGAAAGAATTGAAAAATATAGTGCAAATCAATAAAATATACGAAACTACGCAAATCCCTCCTAAATGGCTGAATTTAGTAAAAATAATAAATATGGACTGTCCATCCCTTCTTGATCTAAAATTTAAATTTTACCAACATCCTATTCTAGAAAAAATTTTCAGAAAAAAAAACCAAATTTAGAATCCAAGAATTCATAACGGATTTTATTATAAAGGATTGCAGGAAATCTGTTTTAATAAGTTATTAATCCTAAGTTTTTGGTATAAGATTCTAGAATGTCGAAATTTACAATCAGAACTTTAAAATTATAAAAAAACCTCATAATTAAGAGCTACGATTTTCAGAGCATGGATTTCTGATCTAAAAAATATAAATACTTCAAATACTTTAATTTTCTTTATTGGAGTCTTGGATATATCTAATTGTTAGTGTCAAGTAGAAAAATTCTGAAACAAAAGTTATAAAATTGATTTAAAAAAGCAAGAAATTTTTCTCTACGTTCATATAAAATTTGCAATTCAATACATAATCAGAATCATGACTCTAAAAAAACATATAACTAAATTTTAAGCTTTATAATCTAAATTTATCAAATATAAATCAGTTTTTTTCACTATCTCTTTTTTAAAAATATTCAGAGTAAATTTCTGAAAATCCAAGACATGAAGTCTGAAAGACTAAAAATCAAATACTTTACTTGCAAATCAATAACATTCAGAAAGAACTATCCAAATTTTCTGAAATTTGAATTTCGCAAAAATCCAATCTCCAACTTCTGAAAAACCTTTATAATTCAACTAGAAGTTTGAACTTCAAAACTTCGTGAGTCCAAAAAAAAAAAAAATTAAATTATTCTGTAATACTCTGAATGCAAGCCCTTCGGAATAAAATAACGAGTTCAACCGCTTCCGCCGTGGGAATGAAAATGAAGCATCGAGACCTCAGCGGAAATTAATTTCCCGAGCTGAAAACAACGAATGACATAGGAATCAACTTTTTTTTCGCCTTTTCCCATCCAAGATTGTTTCGACCTGAGGTCTCATCCTCGGTTACGATTTCAAACGATATTCTTAAGGTCGAGAAGTTTATACACGTGGCGGTCCAGCTTGTAAAGTAAGAAGTGAGATTGAATTTATCGCATCGCTCAGCTCGAAATAACGAAGTTTTCCTCGCGAACGACTGATAAAAGTAGTTTGGCCAAGAACTGTGAGAAAAATAAAGAATAAAGAGGGAGAAAGCTTGTATTACAATGCGACACTAAAAGACAAAGCGGTTAGTTCGGAACACGCTACATGAAAGGTTTTTATGAACCCGGGTTGTTCAATGACAAGACGATAAATATTGCATTACTCTGTACTGGTCAGAGTTCGTTCGGGTTGATGAAATTACGTAGGACTACTAAAAAACTCAATCATTGAACTATTTCCTGGAATGAAATGGGCGTTTTATTTGAAGAAATGAGAATTGTGGATTCGTTAAAATGGCGAGAACAGAAAAAGGTTTATAAATGAAAAATTGGAGTACATGTATTTCATACAACTTTTTCATCATTTTCAGAACGTAAAAAGTTTGATTATTCTCGAAAAATAATTCTACTCTATTTGAAACTGAATGAATAGTGATTATTATAACTATTGTAAATTTCTCAATCATTTTAAATCTCCGTGGTTTTATTGTGAAACATTTGTTTTGTAAAATAAAGTTTAATAAAATTATTTTTTTTCTAATGTATATCACATGTATTAAAAATTGTTCAGAAAAGTTTTTTAAATCGATATTAGTAGAGTGTGTGCACAATAGTTTATCTCTTTAATCAATTTATAATTTTATATTTTTAACACCAAAATTCAGATTGTTCTTATAGACATATGTTTCTATATCGTTCATAAAATGTTCTGAAGTTTTTGCAAAATGATGAAAATGCGTGTGAATTGTAAACTGCAGTTTTTAATTGAAGATTTTTAAAAAATAAATGGCATCTAAGCACAAAAAATTACATACGATTCGAATTGATTGTTAATATCGTAAAATACTCATTTTCTAATTTGAGTTCATTTATATAAGTAATGACTATTTGTGAATATTGCTTGATTATTTTAATTTATTATTTATTTTCAATATTTACATACATGTTCTAATTTGTTAGATTACTTAGACTATACGGAAATACGAAATTTCTATAAATGAAATCTAGATTTAAATGAAAGAAAGGGGATGGCAGAAAGTCCAATTTCGCAAATAAAAAATCTGGAACTTCTGATTATGTGATATAAGATTCTCAGATTCTAGGAATTACAACTTTTGATTCTAAAATTTGGAAAAAAACAACCACAATTAAAAGTTGCATACTTCACAGCAGAACAGATGAAATAGTAAAGTTTTTTAGAAATTTTCTTACTTTTAATTTCTTAATTTTCTCTATTGGAATGTCAAACCCTATAATTGTTATTGCCATGTTAAAACTCTGTATAAGTCATAATGAAATATGAAAATTTTCGATTTCTGAATTTTCGAATCCACAACTCTGGCTCTTCAAAGTCTAAACCACACCCATGACATTCTGAATTTTGCCCTATACGAAACGTAGTTCCTGATGTTCCACTATCGCTTATAAATTTCTGAAGGCGCCACTAGTCGTGGCAAATCCACAAGTACGCACACAACCGTACTTCTTTCCACTTCTTATTCTATCCGTGTTCGTACTCGTTCGGCTCATTCATTCGTGCCGGCCGTGCCGGCCTTGGAAACTCCACAAGTACGCACACAACCGTACTTCTTTCTATCCTTGTTCGTACACATTCATGGTTCGTGCCGGCCGGCGCTCGAAAAAATATCAGCAAATTTTTTCATGTTTCGCTACAGTGTTTATTGTTTTCAGTGATTTTGGGGGAAAATGAATAATTTAAGCAAATCACCTAGTCTAAATAGAGGCTTGGTTGCCGCGGTAACAGGTGTATTGTTCGCGAATGCCTTACAAACAAAAACCGAAGTGAACGAGAAACAAAAATAAGTTTTTCTCGAGTTCCCACCGATGTAGAAAATTACAAAAAGTGGCAAGAAGCATGCCGGAGAACAGATTTAAAAATGCAAAAAACAATGCACATCGGGTGTGTGAAAAACACTTCCCGGAGAACAAAACAGAAAGAAAAAAAACCATGAAAGACGTCAATGGAAAAATCCTCGCTGAGGATTTTATTAGTATTATTATTATCCGTATTATAAATACGTACATATTAGTGAAAAATTATTTATTAGTGAAAAATTATTTTATTATTATTAATATAATCACTGTATTTTAATTGTCAAACAAAAGCGTCAATTTCGGTAGACAAAATTTAAAATTTCAACTTTCGCGATTTCTTTGCTGCCATAATCTCGAGATGATAGAGATATTATATAAGAGAACGTAGGGAATCTCGGACCACGCTTTGATTGTGACTCATAACTCTCCCGACAATCAAAATTTTTCAAAAGTTTAGAAATGGAGGTTTAACTAGAAACAAAATGCTACGTTTTTGGGGTTACAGAATTTAAAAATTCGAATTTTTCGCAACATTCTGTAGATTTTACAAAAATCTTCAATGTAGTCATTTTGAAAAATCGTGGGGAATGTCGAAACACTTTGCGAATTGAGAAAAATTGAACAAATATTGATGTGAAAACATTGATTCATGACTTTGTGGTAAAGAAACATGAGATTTTAATGAAAAATATACAGAAAAAATAAATGTTGTTCATTCGGAGTGACATTTTTTTTTTGTTTTTCTGGATTTGCTTTTGCAGCTTCTACGCGCATATATTCTTGTAATATTAATTTATGGTAAATGAGAATGAAAATTTTAAGTTGCATAATTTAAAGCATTAATGTGATATATCATCTACGACTGTTTTTTATAAGTTTTTTATCAAGATTTTTTAGAAGTTTTTCATGTGATACGCTACAATTGAAAAACTATCTAAAACTATTTTTTGTCGATAATTTATGATAATTTTGCATGAAAGATCATTAAAAAGCATAAAAAATACATGATCTACTTGAAAAATGTCAAAACCTATGTGGTTCGATATTCCCCACAAGCTATGTTACAATATAGCCGCCCATGACTCACAGAACCAAATTTCATGCCAAAAATTTTTTTTGGTGTAATTAATATTAACACACAATGATTTTAAAAATATTCAACTGCTTGTTTTAAAAAAAAATGTTAAAAAAAACCAATGTAGTCTTCAAAACAAAAAAACACTTTTGGAAACTAAAAATTCAGTCGGTTATCGCAGAAAGCACAAATACGTTTCATCGGTTCGACTGCTAATGGAAAAATGAGATGAAGCCGAAATAATACGATGACAGAAATTTCGTATAGTTCTTACATATGTTAGATAATGACAAAAATATCAATGGTTTGACATTCCCTATGGTTTAAAATTCCCTACATTTCCTGACGTCTCACAGACGTGACGTCGTCATTAAGAAAATGGCTTGTTATCGATAGACATATTTTTCAAACACGATTCAAATCTTAAGGAAAATTATACGATTCACGAAATTTCGGGGGGGTCCCGGGCCCGTCGGGCCCTACGGTTAGCTACGGGCCTACTTATGCTTCATATTCTATGCTGTACTGTGTAATATTTATGCTTTATATTCTTCCAAATAAAATACTTTTTTCATGAAACCACTAATGAGTCGTTGATTTTTTTGATAAGGTCCTATAAAAAATGTTTGAAAATTATCAACCACTGTAGCAGTTGCACATTGAAGTTATAATATCAAAAGAGGCTTTAATGGTAAATTACTATACGTAGGTATACATATTGATTGTAATAGATGTGACCATTTTCATCATCACATAATATACCTACAGGAAATATAAGAATCATAAGAGCCCCCAACTAATAAAGGCCCGTATTTTCTAAACATACTTTGTGATTGCTCATTTAAAAAATAACGATTGACAACAACATTTCAAAATACGCATAATTTTACAAAAAATCGAACAATTTTTTTGTTATGTAGACAGTTCATTGGCTCAATATATTAAATTCAACAGAATCTGATGAAACTATATGTGGCGTGGACTGAGAAAAGGTACCTCTCAGCACCAAAAGTCGAAATCGAGGTGTTAAGCAATTATAATGAAATAAACATCGCTCTTTCGAATGAACCTACTCTCGAGTTCATCAAAAAATTCGTTATATTACAAATCGCACTTTAAAGTTAAAAAATATTGTAGTCGAAAGAAAAC
>JAPYZL010141910.1:0-12255 GCA_030522825.1 Platygaster orseoliae
TTGCCCTCAACGAATTCTAGCGCACTTCTAAACTCAACTTTCTGCAGCTCGTTCTTGCGCTGGGAATTTTCCATCTGTATTTTGCTCAGTAGCTTTAAGTGTCTGACTTTTGCTTTAAGCCTGTCATTTTATCGTGAACAATATGAAATGCATTAAAATTTTCTAAAAATAGTTGTGATATACTTATTACGTTTATTTATTATAAACATATAATAATAATGTCATGAAATACAGAAAAAAATTTTTAGAAAAAAGACACTATTTTTTATTTGAAAGTGCTTGAAAATTTGAAACAATGTTATGATTTGCTGAATTTGATGTTGAATAAATGATCATTCATTTTAAGTGAATAACTTAATTTTTTCATTTCTAAAATTAAATTCCATGTTTTTTTTTACACATGTAATTGATTTTTCGAGAATATTTTTCGGCATATTTATACGATTTTTTCATTGTTTTCCATGCACATTTTTATCGACTTTGTGCATGTCATATCATTAAAAAAATATTTCTAAGGCGAATTTCTATTGACGAACCGTCAAATTTCAACTAATTGGGTGACAATCAATTTTTTTTATAGAATGCACTACAAAATTACGAGTTAAAAAAAATTAGAAATAGATAATCAAAAAAAAATTGCATTTTTCGGCATTAAATTAAATGTCTAAATTACAAATTATTTATAAATATTGCACATTTTTCAGTAAATTATTTAAAACTATAACTAATTTCAAATAAAAAGTTTTATTTATTGATGCATATTCACGATTTCGAAATCACAAATACAAAAAAATTTGTTTTCATTCTATATCAGTGAATCTAAACCAATGACTATTTTTCAATTTTTTATAACTCTTTAACTTTGCAGTAAATTCGATGGAAAAATCATTGAAAATTTATGAATTCAAAACACTAAAAACAATAATAGGAAAATCTTTCTTTATCAACACAAATACGTAAGGATTCAGTTAACTTCGTTTTTTGATGCAAAATATTTACAATAATGATTAAAATTTTTCTGGTCTCGAAATTTCTATTCTTTATTAATAAAATCCATAACCATAAATATTTTTTTTTTTTAATTCCAATTCACAATTTCTTTCTTGAAACATACATTTTTCAAATTACTCAATGATTCACTGGTTACATAAAAAATTCAAATGAATGCAATTAATCATAAATTTATTATATTTTCATCCACAAAAATGGAATATTTTACGAGAATCCTTTACCAAAAAAATTATTTTTTAATTGATTATCATCGAAAATAAATTTTCCAATGTATTGCATTCCATAAAAAATTCAAATATGAAAAATTCTGTCCACCAACTCTTGTGTTATATGTTATATTAACGTACAACAAGAAATATACAATTCCTGTAATGGCTGAGAAGAGCACTAATAATAGGTTGCCTTATTGATTCACTCACTGGCAACCTCTAGGCTACAGTGCACAGATTTAATTATTACAAAATCCAAGCTTTCGACAATTCATCCATACTGGCAACATTTAAATTCACTAAATATTATACAGATTCTCAAAAATATAGTTTTTGAGCCTAGAAATCAATAAATTGTTTTTATTATACCATTATTTTTCTTGAATTACAAATTTTTGAAAATAAATTATCTCCTTACACATGGCAGAAATTTTGAAAATTTTAGTTAAAAATGTGATATTTCAAAGGAATTTCGAAAATTTGACGCATTCTAATTAAAAAAAGATATTTGAAATATCAAAAATTTTCAGAAATGACAATTTTTGTCAAAACAAAAATTTGTAGAAAATTTCTCAGGAATACATTAACGAAACAAAAATTTTGTTGTAAACAATTTTATTTGAAAAAAGTGATAATTGATAGGAATTTGGGATTTTCTTGAAAATTTGACCAACTCATAAAAAAAAATGTTAGAATTTTGGAAAACAAGAAAATTTTTTTGAATTTACAATTCAATTTTTTTTTTACTCTAAATAACGATGAATTAAATAATTTCTTAAAAATCATTGTAATTATGAAAATAATTTAATTAATTTGTGGTAGCAAAAATCAATTACATAATGCTGAGCAATTTTTCAACATTCACCTCAACTCACATAATAATTTATCTAAACTTCATTTAATATTTATATTTTTTTATAATTACAATAATAATCATTTCACAACATTTAATATACATTTATCTAAATATTATTATTTATAATGAATTATATAATTTATATAATTTTTCAACTTACCATGGTAAGTTTGCAATGGAGGCTGAGGAACCATACTCGAAACTTCAGAACCCACAATTCGATCAGTTTGATTTTCGCACGACTGCATACAAATCTGACCACAAAATGAAGGACATATTTCAATGAAGACTTCACTACATCAATAAATGTTAAAAATTTTTCATTGAATTCTATTCCAGGAAAACCAATTTTCCATTCAAATTGGAATGCAAAAATAACTAAAATTACATGTGCTCTAACGACTGACTTTGATAATGCAAAAAACGATTTCATGCAAATTGTTTTTTAAACGAACAACAGAGGCGTAGGCAGAAAAAATTCCCATTCTACCTTTTTTTATTTTTATATGAAATGTCACAGAAGACAACTCAAAATTCGCATCAACAAAAAAAAATATCATTACTTGATCAGGTTTAGCCCCAGATTTGGAAGCGTTCAGCCTGTTCTCTTCTTCCTGCAGTTTCTCGTATATGTGACCAAATGCTGTTTTTTGGTCAAACGTGAACGCCGGATGATTCAAGGCCATCAAGTAAACCAACAAAAGTTCTTCGAGTATCTGCTCGTTTTCGCTCGGCGTGGTCCCATTCACGATATTGCTTATCTCCAGCAAATCAATGTTCAATAAGCTTTTGAACATGGTGGCCGAGCACGAGTAATTGCACGAGTGCAGAAGTGACAGGTAAAGAGCGAGTTTTCGCCTGGTGCGTTTGTCCGTGATGGGGATTTTCGTCACTTCGGCGAGGTGTGACTCGTTGTTTGCGTGTTGCTCGGAATCGCGAAGTTCAATGTAATCGCGATTCCCAAGGTCCTCGACGCAAGTGCCGAGGTAACGTACTTCGAATGGCACACACATGTTCAGTAACGTGCACATTAAGTCAATTCGTTTGTAACTGGACAAAGAAAAAAGAATAAATTGTGTTAGTATGAGTATCAAAATCCAGACAATAAATTAATAATTGTTTACATTTGAATTTAGATTTAAAACATGAATTTATGATTTGGCTGAAGTTTTAAACATTTTAGAAATAAACGAAAATGACTAAAAATTCGTTTTTCAGCTCCGCCAAAAATTGAAGTGAAAGTAAGTTAATAATGTTTCACTATAATTGTTTAATTTCAAGAACTATTTATTACTTTAACTAGGATAATTAATGGGAACAATTTTTTTCTATCTCATTTATTTTTAAACATGAGGAACTTCAGGAACATAATTTATGGTCATATTTCATTGATATACATGACCTGGGATGAGAAAAAGGACCTCAAGACCAAATTCTTTGAAGCCTACCTTCAGTCAGATAATTAGAAAGTTGCATCAATTTTTTTTATTGCTAATACTTATCGTTAGTATATTAAAAATATCAGACCCATGTTTTTTCTTTTTGTAATTTTTCAAAAATTCACGTAATCACATCGTTTCAAAAAGTCTAAAAAAGTGACATCATTTGCATGCTCAGTATATTTATGTATATGAAATTAAAAATTGACATATCTTTACAAATAGTCATTTTTCAAAGAAACAAAAAAGTATGTATCGTTTTTCCTCTGCAACTTCCCAATTGTATTCAAACAATTTTAGTTATTAAGCCCCTTTTCTCATTCCAAGTCACGTATACAGGGCGCACCAAAATGGAATTTTGAGTAAAAGTTTTTTGCTAATTTTCAAAGTTCTTCAAAACAATGGAGTTTTTATTGTTTTATTATTATTATTGTTTTTTTTGTGTTATTTAATTATTGAAAATTTTTCACAGGAAAATATGTAAGAAAAAACACTTTATTTCAAATTTTATGACAAATGAATTATTATTCCCGAATATAAAGTTGTTTTATTTATTAGGATTTTTAAGTTTCATGTTCAATCAAAATTCACTTATGAATTATAGTGAAAGAGAATAATTCAATTTTTTTGAAATCAATTGTTTTCTATAACAATTATTTTGAAATTTTCTGAATTTCAAAGTGTTAGAAGTAATTTACTGAAAATAAGTTGGTTTATCACAATTTGGGTTTTACATTTCATTTGTAACTCATAATAGAAAAGTTCACAAAAAAAATACTTACATCTTAATAATTGTTAATCTGCTGAAGTTTATATTTTACCACTAATGATTCTATCATTGTAGAAAAAAGAAAATATAGGTTTTTAGTTCATGAAAACAAATCTATAAAATTAGCAAATTTTAATTCAATGCATTGCAATGGCAATGTATTGAGAAGAAAATTTGAAAGACAATGCAACAAAATTTGGGAACTTGGAAACACATTGAACAAAAATTTAAAAAAATACTTTCACAATAAATGGTGTAGTAAATATAAAAATAATAATTATATTATTACAATTACACGAAAAAAGTAGAGAAAACTTGGTTTTTCAAACCTTTAGTAAAATGTTAACATATATTCTTAATTAAAAAAAAAATAAATTTTTGGAATATGAAGTAAAATTTATGTTTTAATCTTTCAAATGCAGATTTCTATGATTTATAAAATGTTAATCATGTAACTATTAATGATAGAGAAAAATAATTCGAAATCATGCATTTAGCAGGAATTTTACAAATTTGGAGAATAAAAAACTGTAGTACGTTAGAAATTTAAAATTTTTGAATTTTTGAAATTTGGTAAAGGAGAGTTGAAAAAATAGGATTCTCAAAGAAAAAATTAGAATTTAGTGACTCACAATTTTTGAAGCAGTTACTCGAAATGTTTCTGAATTTTAATGATTTTTGTTATTTTTAATAATTTTTCAAAAAACAGTATCCTTTATAAAAATATTGTTTTTTTTTTTTACTATTTTGAGATACTATTATTTTTTTTTTTTTCAGTGTTCATTAAAAGTTTTATAAATTTTGTAGAAAATTATCTCTAGATAATTTCTAGTATTGTTTTAGTTTGATATGTAATTTCTAAAATTCGATGCTCTTGAATCTAAATTTTGATATATTTTTAGTGTTACAAAGGTTTTTTGTATTATTGTATTTTTTCATGATTTATAACATTTTAAAGCATTTCCCAGTATTTTTCTAGACTTATAATAATTTTATAAATTTTTATATACGCTTTTAAGAATTTATTCCTCTAGAATTCCAAGTTTCATACATCGCAGGTATTTATTCAGATTTTTTGAAAAATAGTTCTCTCATAAATTTCTTCGACTTTTAAAATATCATCAGATTTCGCAAGATATTACAATGGTATTACAAAAAATTTCATTATCAACATCATGAAGAACATCGTCATCTCGAAAATCCCAAATATCGTCGAATTATTTTTTAATTTTCTTTATAGATTTCTAGAATTACATTTTATAAGACAATGATTTATAAATTTTTTTAAAAATTATCTCCAGATAATTTCCAGTATTTTTGTAGTTCGCTATATAATTTCTAGAATTCGATGCTCTTGAATCCAAATTTTGATCGATTTTTAGTGATTTTACAGATTCTCATAAAATTACCCTTTCATAAATTTCTCGTGTTTCAAAGATTTCTGGTATTATTGCATTTTTTCGTGATTTATAACATTTCAAAGCATTTTCCAGTATTTTTTTAAATCATTATTGTTTCTATTAATTTTTTATAAACGCTTTTTAGAATTTAATCATCTAGAATTCCAAGTTTCATATATCGCAGAATTTTTGAAAAACAGTTCTTTCATAGAATTCCGCAACTTTTAGAATTTCTTCAGATTTTTCAAGATATTATAATGCTTTTAAAAAAAATATCATAATCAAAATTATCAAGAACAGTGTCATTTCGAAAATCCCAAATATCGCCAAATTATTTTATGATTTTATATATAGATTTCTGGTATTACTTTTTCTAAGATCGAAAGTTTTTTAAAATTTTATAGAAAATTATCTCTAGAAAATTTTCAGTATTTTCGTAGTTTGCTATATCATTTTTCGAATTCGATCTTCTTAAATCCAAATTTTGCTAAATTTTTAGTTATTTTACAGAATCTGATAAAATTACACTTATGTAAATTTCTTGTGTTTCAAAGATTTCTCGTATTATTGTATTTTTTCATGATATATAACATTTTAATGCATTTTCCAGTATTTTTCTAACTAATGTTTCAATAAATTTTTCTATACGCTTTTTACAATTTAATCTTCTAGAATTTCAAGTTTCATATATCGCAGAATTTTTGAAAAACAGTTCTTTCATAAAATTCCACGACTTTTAGAATTTCTTACAATACTAACCAAAAAATTTCATTATCAACATTATCAAAAACATCGCCACTTCAAAAACCCCTAAAATCGCCGAATTTCAACTCCCCACATCGCGACGGTCGAAATCCGACCGCATTTCAAGATTCTCCAATCACGCGAAAACTGATACCCAAAAACCCTGAAATTGTCACACGGCCCCCCGCGCCCCTTTGCCCCTCGCGACACCAAACTTGACAATTGACAATGTAATTGACTTGAGTCAATTTTCGCGTACTCTTTGATGGATGAAAAAAGCAGGATCGAGGGCAAGAATTTTAGCGGAGAAAAACTTAACCGCTCTTCGACGGGACGAGGAGATGCGAGAGAAAGTGCTTGACGAGAAGGGCAGAGGGAGAGAGACGGAACGAGATAAAGATAAAAGGCCGATGGTGAAAATTCGTGGCTTACCTGGACAGACTTCCAAACCATGATACGACGTTCTCTTTACACAGCATTGCCAGACAACATTGATATCACTTGGGCCGAAAAAAGCGCCGACGTTTAACAAATTTTCGGGCGCTTTCCGGGATGCGTCTCGGTCCCGCTGAGTTTTTTTTTCTTTTCGCGGCGCTCTCTCGCACACACGAAAAACGATTTCTCTCGACTCGGGGACGTTTATTGCCTCTTTTTTGCGAAATAGCGAAACGGCGCGTTTGCTCTCTACTTGCAAATATTCGCGAAACGATGGACGAAAAATTCACACATGCCTTTTACTGCGTTTACTGCTCTTACTTGACGTCGAAGGCTAAATACCAGAGGCTTTGTGTGCGTGAGACGGTGTGCTAGGGAGTTTACTATTGTTCCTTCTCTTTCTATCACATTGTATTTTCCCCTGGAATTCCACGTCAAAAGTTTTGAGTCGCGGGTTTTTGCTTTGACTGTCCAACGAACCGTTAGAAAAGGAAGGAACGATGCGCGTTTTCACAGCAGAATGCTTTTTTCTCTCTCTGGCATTTCTTATTGGATTTTTTGAAGGTTAGGTTTTTGTGATTGTTTGTAAACTGTTTCACTGTTTGTAAATTGTTGTAGACCGATTGTTTATTGTACTGACACGTCGAAATATTATAAAGTCGGTGATGTTAACATACTGAGGAATTGTTTCTAAGGATTTTTCGTGATGGATCGAAAATATGCCCTGAAATTTTGATTTATAGTTTTCCTGTAGAAAGGATGGTCTTTTTATGAATTTGGAAGTTCCGGATAATTTGGAAAAATGAGTTTTTTTGAAGACACTTGTGTTATTCTTGTCACTCAGGTATGGTTCCGAGTATTTTATAATTTTTGGATTTTGTTTTTAAAAAAATTTTTTGTATTTTCATAGTATTTATGGTAAATATAGATGCTAAGTTCTGACAGTAAATTAAAAAAAATTTTTTGAATTGGATAACTCAAAATTAAAGCTATAGTAATTTACATTAAAAATGAACAAGTATTGGAAAAGAAGATTTTTTGTAAAAGATGTCAAATATTTTTTCAAAATTGTTATTTAAAAAATAATTAGAAATTGGATACTTATAACTACTTAATTATTTTTGAAAGTTAAATTATTTTATATGAAAAAATTAACGATTTGAATAATAATCATTTAATAAAAATAATTTGTATTTTATGTACATTTATATTATGATGATAATTATAAATAAATTTTATGTATCAAAATAAATTTTTTTCAACAAAATTTACAAAACCAAACTTGAATATTTTTAACCTTAGGAATCACGCAATTCGCCACAGACAAATTAAAACGTCCAAAACCTCGAATTTTGAAATTTTTGATATTTGAAAATTAAAAATCTCATTTATACTTTACAAATATCAAAACAGTTTTTTTTTCCTCTCAAAAATTAATTTCCACAATGTTACAGGTACTTTTCTTCGTGATAGGATGGGTTTTCTTCGTGAAAAAATTATTCCGAGATTACGAAGTTCACCACCGATTAGTACAACTCATATTTTCGATCACTTTTTCACTATCATGCACAATGTTCGAATTGATAATTTTCGAAATTCTCGGCGTCCTTGACTCAAGGTAATTAATAAATTATAAAATAACAAAAATAGAAACCCAATCGACTAGCAAATTCAAATTTCTTTTTGAAAATCACTGAATAAAAATATAATCTTAGCAGTTAATTAATTAAAATCAAAAATTAAAATAAGAATAACAAATTAAAATAAAAATTACAACTTATTTGTTATTTATAATAAAAATTACAAGACAAAATAAAAATGACAACTGAAATTCAAAAATCGTGCAAAACATTGTAAACTTTTCTACTTTCCAGATCCAGATATTTCCATTGGAACGTTGGTTTATACATGCTACTTTTTATGGTCATAGTTTTAATACCATTTTACATAGCGTACTTCGTTATCAGCAACATTCGATTTGGTAATTATACCTAATATTAATAAAATTCTTGTTATCACCCTAAAGCTCCAAAATTTGTTTTTAGTCAGACTGAACCTCATAAGGCCTCTCACGTTATTGGTGTACCTATGCTACCTCTACTTATTTTGGAAAATCGGGGACCCTTTCCCGATTTTGAACCCTAAAAAAGGCCTGCTGTCCATCGAGCAAGGCATCAGCCGAATCGGGGTCATTGGGGTCACAGTGATGGCCCTGCTGTCAGGATTTGGTGCCGTCAACTACCCATACTCCTCAATGGCCTATTTCATGAGGCCAGTTTCCCTCAGTGACATGCTCACTTTGGAAAGGCGACTCCTGCAGTCCATGGACATGATTGTCGCCAAGAAAAAACGAATTGCCCTGGCCAAACGAGGGGAAAACACTGGCCAGAAAACCTCAACTCACCGACTTTGGGACATGTTCGCTCCATTGAGTGGCACCAAAGGCAACGAAGAAAGTAAAATAATTTCATGTGTAATTAATTATTATTAATTAATTAATTACTACAATGAAGCATTTTCTTTGCCAGATATAAAACAGCTGAGGCAAGAAATTTCGGCCTTGGAGGAATTGTCGAGGCAGCTCTTCCTCGAGGTCCACGACATGAGGAACGCTAAAGAACGGATCGAATGGTCCGGGACGTGGCAAGGAAAATATTTCAATTTCCTGGGGTACTTTTTTTCCATATACTGCATGTGGAAAATCTTCATTGTAAGTGAGATAAAGAAATATTGGAGAAATAATTCACCTGGATTGATTCGTGATTTTGGTTTGCAGTCGACGATAAATATCGTGTTCGACCGAGTTGGGAAAAAAGACCCCGTGACTCGAGGAATCGAAATCGCGGTACATTGGATAGGGTTTGATATAGACGTTAGTTTCTGGTCCCAGCACGTGTCTTTTTATCTTGTTGGTTGCATCGTTTTTACTTCTGTTCGAGGACTGCTTTTAACCTTGACAAAGGTGAGCATTGTAAGATACTGAAAATCGAATTTGAGGTTGATTTGTTCCTTTTTTTTACAGTTCTTTTACGCAATATCCAGCAGCAAGTCTTCGAACATTATTGTCCTGATTCTTGCTCAAATAATGGTAAGGGAATTTCACTTTTAGTCTCAAATATTTAGACTCCATCCCCTCCCCTCTCCCTACAAACGTTACGTCACACTTGCAAAATGTACGTTTTTTTATGATTCTCATTATTTACGATCTTTTAGGAGCAAATCATGAATGAAACCAATGTTTTTTTTTCCAGGGCATGTATTTCGTGTCATCAGTCTTGTTGATGAGGATGAACATGCCTGCCGAGTACCGAATAATCATAACCCGAATCTTGGGCGATCTCCAATTCAACTTTTACCATCGTTGGTTCGACGTGATTTTCCTCGTGTCAGCTCTATCCTCGATCGCATTTTTGTACCTCGCGCACAAACAAGCTCCCGTTGAGCGTTAATTTTTTGCAAACAAATTCATGTATTTCATGGAAATTGAGATTCCGAATACGACATTAAAGCGTATATTTTTATAACAATTTTATTCAATTTACAATCACTCAACTTTCCACGACGTAAATTATCTCTCGTTCTCGTTACCAAGCATTCCCACTTGCCGACTTTTCTTACCTTTTTTTTCTACATTATTGAGCATATAAGAGAGCGTTCCCTTTTTCTGCATCGTAGAGCTCGAAAGAATTTTCATGATTCTTGCGTGTATAATGGACAATTATCTTAGAAAGGAAAAGCTCTATTTTAGTAATTAAAAATATGAGTATGCTAATTATACAAGCTCACAAACGTACAATCGGTGAACGATTCCTGAGTTGCTATAAAGTTAGTGATGTTTTTGTACTGGCTATCATAAAGAAATTTTTTAATATTTTTTAAAGCTGTCGTATCATTCTAACGATACAATTAACGAAAAGTTCTACATATAATGTTAATGAAAACATTTACAATTCAAAAAGTGTTTTTGGTCCAAAGTTGTCAGGCGTCGAAGTATTTAAAACTATATTTTTCAAAAATCAGCGATTTATTTTGAAAATACGAAAAAGATCGCTTATTTTTCAGCACCGAAATGGTCTATTTCGGTTTAATTTCACATTGGTGTTGACGAGCTGGGAATGAAAGTTTCCATTTTCATGGTCTTACATGACCAACTCGATTTTCCATTCGCCGCTCATTTTTACACCTGGTTTACGGATAGTAAGTACGTTATTCGCATAGTTGTATGTTGTTTCCAGCAACGTTGGCGTTTGTTGGCCTGGAAAAAACGATTTTCAATCAATTCGTGCTCCAGAACTCACCCTGCTTACCTACTATATTATTTGGATATTTTTCGTACCTTTCGAAATCAAGTTGGCAGATTTCACTCCGGCTGGTGAATTGACGATGTCTACCCTTTCCAGCCAGCTTTTCGTCTCGTATTTGGCATCGGGATTTATAAACTCCGACGTTAAAATGGTTTTGTTGAAGCGTAAGCTTAGGTACAAATACTTGTCGTTGCGATAATCGAACGTGGCTTCGTCGTCTATGTACAATTTTCCCTGGGCTTGTCCATCCTTATCAGCGATAACGTCGAGCGTGTAAGGGTCGTTTTTCATGGCCTGGGTGCTACGGCGAATTCTCATCTTTTTCGGAATGATCGAACCTGCAATAAAAATATTAAGAATTTTATACTGTTAACTCAAAAATTTAAATTACCAATACAGTTACAGACAATTGAACATTTTGGTTGAAAAAGTGAACTTTGGAATGGAATAACACATATTACAACTTTAAATTTTAAAAATTCAAAGTTATTCTTTAAATTTTAGATACTGAAAAATTTGAGAATTAGTAATGAAAATTAAAAAAACGAAAAAATCTATGAAGATACTGTTTTTTGAAAAATCCAGTAAAGTGCTTAAAATCTAATAATTTTGGATTTTGCAGCATAAAAATCCAGAAAAATACTATAAAAAATGAAAATGTTAAGAAATAAACTTGAAAAAAATTATGTAGAAATTCATGGAATATGAGAAAGTTAATGAAACTTTGAAAAATTATAGAAAATATTTGAGATGATGTATGTATATGAAATTACATAAATTTTGAAGTTCAGAGCATGTTCTAGAAAAATTATAATAATTACATGGATTTCTTTAAATTTTGTAGATACTGAAAAATTTGAGAATTAGTAATAAAAAATATGAGAAACCAGTAAAGATACTGTTCTTTGAAAAATTAAATAAAGTGCTTAAAATGTAATAAGCTTTCGATTTTACGGCATAAAAATTCAGAAAAATACTAAAAATATATATAAATGCTAAATAATAAACTGTGCAAAGAATATGTAGAAATTCATTAAATATCAGAAAGATAATAAAACTTTGAAAAATCATAGAAAATATTTGAGATT
>JAPYZL010141914.1:0-15902 GCA_030522825.1 Platygaster orseoliae
AATTTTTTCATGTGAAAAAATTACCAATTCTACTTAAATAGTACATAATAAACATGAAAAAATTCAGTGACAATCGGCCATCTTTTTCTTGTTGAAAAAGAAAATTAAAAATACGGGAAATTTTCGGCCGTTTACATAGATTTCCCCCCTTAATATTTTACATGTTTAAAGCAATATAAGATAATTTTTTCAGCCGATATGAATCTAGCCGGATTTTTGTTCACCAGCTCTTGGACTATAAGGTGATGACAGCGTTAAGTGATAGCAGACATGCACCGCTATAACTTATATTCTGTTATTTTATTCAACGCTGTATGGAAAAAGCCACTTTTCCACACGTTTGTGTGATGTAAAACCGGCATTTTCATACATTAATGAATAAAATATAGTCCTTGACTAGTGTGGAACAATGTTTTTAACTTATCTGATGACAACGTTGTGATCAGCGTACGCTCGCCTTGGGCTCGCTTTGCAACTCTCAGATTCTTTAAAAAAAACTTTTCCACACAAGTGAGGAGATATACTATTCCCTTTACTGAGTTCTGAGCGTAAAAATGGCGATCACGCCGGCGAATTAATATATACAGAGTGTACCAAAATCCCCGTACCAAAAAGAAATCCAATGTTCCTTTTTGAATTTTATGTCGAAAAGTCCTTTACCATTTTTTAAAATTCGCAAAAATGACGGAGTTATTTAAGTTTGAAATTTAAACAAGAAATGCGCTTTTTTGACAAGTGGGGATGAAAACCACGAACCAAACTCTAACTAAATTTTCTTCATATTTTTCTGAGTTGAAAAATCCTTTGCTACTTTTCGCAAAACTCAAAATCAAAAAAGATATTCGAGTTCGAAGTTTCAACCAATCAGATTTCTCAGATGTCAAACTTGAATATCTTTTTTGGTTTTAAGTTTTGTGAAAAGTGGCAAAGGACTTTTCAACTCAGAAAAATATGTGACGCTCCGCGAGAAAAGGGCCCTTATGCAAAGATGGTATAAGGGCCCTTTTGCTGAGAAAAGGACGAGAAAAGGGCCCTTATGCAGAAGTGACATAAGGGCCCTTTTCTCGTGGAGCGTCACATATGAAGAAAATTCAGTTAGAGTTTGGTTTGTTATTTTTATCCCCACTTGTCGAAAAAGCGGATTTATTGTATAAATTTCAAACTTGAATAATTTTTTTAATTTTGAGTTTTGTAAAAAGTGGCGAAGGACTTTTCGACTTGAAATTCAAAAAGGAATATTAGATTTGTTTTTGGTACGGGGATTTTGGTACACCTTGTATATATATATCAACGAGTCAATCTCCTAAAAATTCAAATGTTTTCTTTTTTAAAAATTTAATCGTTTCAAGAATTTCTCAAGTATTTGTTCTGAATTTGAAATTTACATTGCAATTTAAAATTTGCAACATTCTACAAAAAAACTCGAGGATATAATATAGTTAAGTTTTAATTATTGATATGCATTATAGTAATTATAATTTATTCTGTGTGAATTTCGTAATATAAAAATACTCATTAGAGATTGTTTAATTTATTTGTTTTTTTATTTTTTTTTTTTTTTCGATGATGGCAATAACGGGTAATAAAATTGCGTTATCAAAACCTTGAAAACTGCAGACTTTTCTTTCGTGTACTAATATTATCTATAAAATTTGGAGTATATATACATCGCAGGAATTACATCTAATCGGAATTTGAAATCAACTGGTCGGACTTTATCATTGCACCAACATAACCCAAATTCGCTCTATATATTGGGTACTTTTCAAGTTTTCCAAATATTTATTTAAAATCGAAAAAACAATATTATGTATATTTCAATACAATATCAAAATGAGCATCATATATATATTAAAAATTTATCACCATTTGCTGAACTCGTACAAATTTCGATCTCGAATTTATTCATGAATTAGTGATAAAATGGCTAAAAAATTTATATAATTTCTAATTTTTCAAAATTTTTGAAATTTTGAATGTCACAGATGCTACTTAAAACTTTCCGAATTTCATGAAAATCACATTTTCTAAGTCATTAGGATTTTTTTAGAATTTTCGAAGAGTTTAAAAGTTTTTCAGCTATAAAAAAATGAGAATTCATGATGATGCATATTTCTAAGAAATATGACCAGAAACACAATCTGTAACAATAATTATTGTTTTTAGAAATTTTTCAATTCATCAAATTATTGATAATTTATGTAATGTTCATTTCATGATTCAAAATTTGCTTTTATTCGAACATGATACAAATTATTCCAAACTTGATAAATTTTAAAGAATCGGGTCCAAACTCACACAAATTTTTCGATTTATTTCTCCAAGCTTTCGAATTTGAAATGACGAAAATTCGCCATGTTGAATGCAAGGAAGGCTTTGCTTCAAATCAGCTGATGTTTAATCTAACCTAACCTCATGTTTATTGATTTCTGACGTTGTCGATGTTTATGATTTATGATTTTGTAAGCATTCGTAAGTGATTGTTTATGATTCAAGCTCTAACTGATTAATCATAAAAAAGGGACCAGTTTTTTTGTACGTAAATAATCTACCTTATACAATATCATAAAACAAATAATAGAATATGAAATAACTTAAAAACGCATGTCAAACTTTATTTATTGAATAATAAAGTGACCCAAATAATTATTTCATAATGTCACTAAGTGTTGACATTCGATTGAAAAAGGCGAGCAAAACTTACCACGAAAATGTAAGTCTGCAATACCGTTGGTAAATTTGCCTCCTCCGCCTTTGAAATGCACATGAATTTTTTATTCCAGGAAATCGTTAGTGGGTTGATTTTGTTGAACACCCCATCAGATGTGAAACATGATGGAATTTTTCTGACCATGGAAGGTTTTGTGAATTTGCAGCTTAGCTCCAAAACTGTTGGCTATTTCGAAGCATTTTATAATTCTGTCAAGGTTCAAAAAAATTTGTAATTGCATTCTAAATACTTCTGTTTTACCTATTATAAAAAAAAATTCAAATGAATATTACAGCTATGAAATTTGATATTTTATTCTATACCAGGAAGATAGGAAGAAAAAATTTTCAAGTTTTTCAAGAAAAATTTATATATTTTCATTCACTATAATTATTTTTAATATATTTTAAAAATAATAGTTTTATAATCATTGTAAATCTTTGATTTGTTTACAGATGTACTATTTTTCAAATTTCATAATTTAAAAGTTATACTTTTGGAGTCCAGAGTCGCACATATTTAAGATAATGAAGTTAGATTTTTGTGGTTTTCAATTCACTGAGGTTTAGATGTTTTTACATGATTATTTTCATATTTCTTAGGTTTTTATAAAACAAAACGCTTTCTTATATTATTATACAATTTTTTTGCAGCTCTTTGGAAGCCAATGCTCTAGGGATCAAAGTTCTAGACATTTTTTATATTTTTATAGATGTTTGAGAAAATAATCTGTACAAAAATTTGAGGTACAAAAAAAAATACCATGCTACAGTATTGAAAATTTCTGTGATTTTGATTTTTTAATTTATTTTTCATAAAACAGCATGTTTTACATAATAGTTGACCGCTTTATTTCATAATTTTTGGTATAATTACAATTTAAAGAATTTTCTGGTATTTTTCAAGTTTTTGATATAAATATTTAAATGTACAGTTCAAAATTTCATTAATTCTTGAGAAATTCATCTTTACAGTTTCTAAGTAAATTATTTTTTGGTATTACTCACATTTTTCTAGTATTCATGGAACTTTCAAAAAAAAAAATTTTTTTTTATTTTCAGTATTTTTGTGGATTGCTACACAGTTTGCAAGCATTCCTTGTCTTAGAATCCAAATTTCTTTTGATTTTCAGTAATTTTATAGATTTCTGAGAATATGACATTTACACGAATTCTAAATATTTCAAAAATTTACTTGATTGTTGTATTTTTTGAATATTTACAAGCTTTTGCATCGTTTCTTAGTATTTTTATACATTGCTATATATGCTTTTCAGAAATTTGACACTTTAGAATATGACGATTTGTAGATCGTACTTTTCACAAAACGTTTCTTTCATAATCATAATTCTATTTCTTTTGGTATTTCCTCAGAGTTTGCATGATTCGAAACATTTTCTAGTATTTTAACCATTTCTATCTTAATTTATAGAATTCGACACTTTTAAAGTTTTTTTTTCGATTTTCTAATTTTTGGTTATTCTAGGTTTTTGTTATTAATCACTAAGTTAGAACAGTTTTTTAAATTTTTATTTTCTACGTCTTTCTTGCAAAACATTTATAAGATGAGTTTTGTTCAAAAAAAATTCTTCTAATACTGGTATTATTATTATTTTACAGTCAGTAAAATACAGAATTCCTCACATTTTTCACCCTTGAGAACTTACTTAAAATCATTCCTTATACTCTTTAGATTTCAGTTAATATATTTTGGAAAATTTTTACACATTCAATTATTTATTACCTCACCATTTTTTTATTTGAATATGAAAAAATAATTTATTTTATTCAAATATCCGGATGAGTTTGAAACCCCAAAACCCCCCCCCCCTGCCTATGCTCCGGTTCTATACAAAAAAAAAAGTAAATTTTACGTTCATTAGATTATACAGGGTGCACTGCAATCCCCGTACCAAAAAGAAATCCAATATTCCTGTTTGAATTTCAAGTCGAAAAGTCCTTTGCCACTTTTTACACAACTCAAAATCAAATAAGTCATTATTGGAGTATTGGATATTATTGGTTGGAATATTGGATTTTTTTTTGGTACGGGGATTTTTGTCCACCCTATATAATGCATCACTTACAAACAATTGTAAGGCTCCTTTCACATTTTAAACGTTTTTCACTCATTGAATAAAAATTGTGTCATTAAACATTACAAACAAATAATCTTTCTACTAACAAATAAGTCTCGAAAATTCATAATTTTCACTTGCAGTTTTTATATAAGTTATGATTTTTTTAATACACAAATATAATTCCCTTATCAACATGAATATTTTTTTCTAAATTTATCCCAATCGTTGCAGCCAATTCAACTAGTGCAGTACACCATTGACGTCGTTCCCCCAGGAAAAATTCCTGGTGGAAAAACAGAAATTCCTTTCGAGCTCCCTCTAAAACCCAGGGCAAACAAAACTCTGTATGAAACATATCACGGAGTTTTTGTGAATATTCAGTACGTGATTCGCTGCGACATCAAAAGAAACTTCCTGGCCAAAGATGTCAGTAAATCCTTGGAATTCATTGTCGAGGACAAAGTCAGCCCGAAAGTTGACAAGGAACACAACAAAATTGTGTTTTTCAAAATCATGCCAGAGTCCTTGCAAAATGTTCGTGACAGGACCAATGTCCCAAGATTTTGCATTTCTGGGAGATTGGATTCTTTGTATTGCAAACTTTCGCAGCCACTCACAGGAGAAGTAATTGAAATATGTAATAAATGATGTTGTTTTCCACTGTATGAGAAGGACACAATTTTTTTCGTATATAATAACCAACATAAAAGTTCATTATCAACCCAAACATTTCACAGATAGTTATCGAAAACTGCGAAGCAGTGATAAAATCCATAGAACTGCAACTCGTACGAGTGGAAACTTGCGGATGTGCCGAAGGGTACTCAAGAGATGGTAAGCTTTTCTAATGAGCAACATATTGCATCAGAGAAAACTTGTATAATTTATTTTCAGCGACGGAGATTCAAAACATACAATTCGGGGAAGGTAATCCGTGCACGGGAATCGGCATACCAATATACGTGATATTCCCCAGATTATTTACATGCCCCACGCTTGCGACGAGCAACTTCAAAGTTGGTAAGAACCCCACGAAAAAATAACGTATGTTTAAAAAAAGGAATGGAAATGACTCGCGGTGTATCTTTTTCCAGAGTTTGAAATAAACTTGATCATCGTCTTTGAAGATGATTACTTGGTCACGGAAAACTTCCCCATAATTTTATCTCGTTATTAGTAATACTTTGGCGACGATTTTGTGCTTTGGTTAAGAAATATAAAATTTTTCGTTGTTGTTTCAAGCAAGAGTCCTTTATCACTTGAGTCCGACTTTCTGGATCAACAGCCTGTAGTATTTTTCCACGTCTTTGTTGTGAGAAAGTCCCACAGAAGCGAGGAGTATCACGTACCCCAGGATGAAAGCCAGTAATTTGTGCTGTTTCAACCAGGAGAGGACTCCAGTACTTTTCATCTGCCTGAAATTTTCATCAGTCAAGTTTTCTTTTTATAATTTAATATATAAATATGATATTTATTTACTTTGGAATTCCAAAATCTTGGCTGTACACCAGGAGATATCGAATCCTCACAAGGTCATTATCATGGACAACAAAGTATTTGTGTGGAATTTTTCCACCGACTGAACCTCTAACTATTCCTCTTTCGTCATCTGTTGAAAAAAATGCATCTATAAGTTTTTTTTTTTTTCAAAAGTAAGCACAGAATTTACTATGAGGATGGTTTGAAAAATGTTTCTAATGTCAGAAACAAAAGTCTTAGATAATATATTATTTAGCCAGATGAACTTGATTTAAAAAGTAGAAAAAGCAAGAAAGGGATTTTCTTATTTTGAAATATTGTAAAAATTATATTCAAAAAGAATCAAGTCCATCAATTCAAACTTGGATTACTTTTAAATCGGATTAATTGAATGTTTACAATTGAAAAAATCACAAAATTTTCGTCGATTGAATAAAAGGCAAATTTTTGGAATCTCAACTAGAAAAGAAAACAATAACAATTCTTATATATTTAATAATTTATGTATTTTGTATATTAGTACTAACCTACTCATAATAATTTAATATAAATGCTGAAACCACTATTATTCTGACTATACTATACATACATAATTTTTATAATTTTTAAAATATACTAGTATGATATTTTGTGTTATTTATTGTACAATATTTGTAAAATTCATCATAAATTTATCTCATTCATTATAGGTATGTTCTACTAACAATAATCATTAATGTTGATTACTTTGACTGTACAAAATTCTCAAAAATTTGATTATTTTCATCATTACTAACCAATTTTGAATCATTATTAATCTTATTATATTTCATTCAATTATTTGTAGAACTTGCATTATTTGTAAAAAAATTATTACAAAATACCGTAAAAATTTCAATTAAAAGTTCTTTCATAAGCAGAAAATTTGCTAAAATCAATTCTATCCTACCCTTTGACACACAGAAAATGACCATTACTCGCAAAATCCTAAAATACTCATTATTTAAAGTTACGTCTGGTTCAATCAGTATTTTAGTGGATTCAAATACCAAACGTACATTTTTGGAAATACAAACCCACAGACTTGGTTCTCCCAAAAAAAACAATCAATTAACTAACGTTTCACAAATCCACTTTCATCTGTGAATGGCTAAAATTGGCGGTTTTTGTCAGAAAGAAATGTGAAGTCTACTTGTTTAAAAAATGCAGATGAAATGGATTAAATGTGGTTTTAATTTTACTTGAATCGCCTCGTTTGACTCTTGGATGATCAACTAGTTCACACAATGCGACGCAACTCAATTGACTGCCAAGTAAACTTGCGCCCCAACTGTAACCGATGGGGCTGAAAGTCATCGAGACTCCCAATTCACTCGAGAAGTAAACTCCGTCGCCAAATAGTGCATTCTGTTGGTATGAGAAATAATAGTATACGTATTACATTACTAGGACGATAAAATTATTTTTCACGAGTGGGAAAACGATTTTCCATCCAAGTAATGTACGATATTTTACAGTACGAGTACGGTGATTCGAATACCGCGCGCAATCTACATTTTAGATAATTACTTTCAACCCTAGGGTTGTAAATTAACTTTAGAAAGGTGTTGTGACTTGATGAAAATTTTTTAATGAATTTTTTTACTACTTCAAGGTCGAGATTGTTATGAACTCTCAAAAGTCTTTATTTCAGATGATTTTTTCAAAATTTTTGCCAAATGATGCTATTTCTCATAAATTGTATATGTTTATGTGTTTTCATGAATTTATTTTCCAATGCATTAAAAACATACTCGACTAAGATGTTGTTGTAGTCCATAATGCAAAATGGAATGAAAATTTTCAACTTTGCTTCCATGATAAGCAAAAAATGTGGTTTTTCCTTTAGACAGAGATTCCCATTTTTCTTCGGAGGAAGATTGTTTGGCACTTGATACTTGGAATATAAATGTTGGCGAAGACACTTTCATTTCTGATGGAGTTTTGCTTAGCACTGAATTGAACTGTAAATTTGATTTAAAAACAAAAATACGATTACATATATATACATTATCATAACTTTGTTCAACTGAAGCTAAATTTATTCAGAAATGGACTTTGTAATGAATATTGTTCTTAATTATGTGCAGTACCTTGAACCGCTTTTTTTTCAAATATTGAGATTTTATGATACTTTTTGAAATTTTTGTACACACTGGGAAAAATGACATTCAACCTTAGCATGACGTATTCATGTAGCTCATTTCATATTGAATCGCCATTGGTGTCACAATGAAACACTGTCATCATATCACATAGAATCTACGTGACTGTACCTGCAATATAAACATCGAAAACAAAAGACGGTGCGGCGCATTTCAGCTTGACCGATCACGTAGTTTCTCCGTTATCATTGGGGCTGATATAGCTACAGCGAGCTACATGAAACTTTACAGCTGATTCCGCGTTATGTTCATGCTGAACCAGCCTTAAAATGACTCGATGTGTCTCTCAAGCTGACACATCCTTGATTTCACGTGGTTTCTACGCCAGTGCAGACGGTGAAAATTTATAACTAATTAGGAATTATTTTGTTTATTCAAAATAAGCCTTACGTTATCTTTGCTTAGGCTTTTCAAGCTTGGATCTTTCAACCGAATCAAAGCCCAATGCATGAGGTCGATTATTGTTCCATATTCCTCATGAACGTCGATTTTGTCAAATTTCGAAATCATCACCGAAAAAGGTGGCATGACCTCGATAGTTTGTCGCTGAAAATATATGTGAAAATGAACTGTCAACTTTGAAAATTATAAACTATAGAGAAATAAGTTTTTTGTAAAAATTTTGTATATTACATGTTGAATTTTAAAGACATTTCTGAAAATCGAAAGCTTGTTTTTTGAGAAAACAGACACTTGTGATATAAATCGAAAATTTAAAGCACTTGGTTTTAGAAACTTCATACAAATGATTAATGTTGAGTTAAAAGTTAATTTTTTAATACATTTTTTATGAGTGAAACAATATATTTTTCTTGTATTCTATTTAATTTTTTACTCAGAAAAGGTACAATTATTAAAATGTAACGCCCATGCATCTGAATGTACATTTTTACTTTGCCACATTTTGGACAATTATTCAAATTATTCCGAATATAATTTTACTTAATAACGTTAGTAAAAAACCACTGAATGTTTTATTTAAATTTTGTAGAATTCAAATAAAAACTTCTCAATCATGTATTAACATGATTGTAAAGAATTTAATGAAAAACAGGAAAAAGGAACGTTAATAATAATTTTTTAATAACGTTTTCAACTATTAATAATACATAGAATTTACATTGTTCCTTCTTTAAACTGTCATCCAATTATTTTAATAAATGATCCATTATCATTTAGTTATAAATTGCAAATAAAATTCAAATGATTAAGAGACCAGTTTCATGTTGAGAAAAGTTGTACAGAATTTAGAAATAAACACACAAAAAAACAAAAATAACCATTTTCTCCATCATTAACGATAAACCTAAAAGCTTGAAATTACGAGTATACAAAAATTTTCAAAAAGCACCTGTTACATTTTTGAACATTTTGTAATAACGTAGTCTTAATAGGAAAAGAAACAGACGTTATAATATGGATTAATAATTTTAAAAACTCATATTGAATAATTTGTAATTCAAGCTACCAATTTTACATTCTTACATTTGAATTAACATCGTTCGTTCTTCTAATTATTAGATAATTATTCAAATATTTTGGAAAATAATTTAACTTTAATTGATGCACATAACAATGTATAATCATTCCCCAAAATTCAAAATAAATAGAAACTATAGTTTGGTATTCAAGGAAATTCTAAAGAGCTTATGAAAAAAAGGGATTGTGAATGATCTTTTTTTACTAATGTAAATAACTATAAACCTTGAGGCTGTAAAATCATTCATAAAATAGTAAGTTTTTTTCGAAAATCGGAAAAAACAACAATTAAATTTTTAAAACGTTTAGAAAAATTACAACCTTGATGTAAAAAAAAACAGACGTTTTTCATGTAGATTCAAAATTTAAATAACTCATATTGACTTATTCTTGTTTTCTATTTCATCTGCTATTTTAAAATAATCAAATTATTTAAACATAAACACTATAATTTTTCACTCTAACATTTGAATTTACAGTGTTCCTTATTTCAATTATCAAGTGATTATTCAAATAAATTGTAGTAATAATTTATGCAAATAATGAATAAATTCTGATTTTTCAAAATTAAAATGCATAAATGATTAAAGTTCCCTACGGAGAAAAATTGCACATAACTGAGGAACAAACCGAAATTAATTATGTGAATGATAATTTTTTTAATAATGTAAACATAAATTTCAAGTTTTTCTAAACAATTGGAAAAAAACACCACTTGAATTTTTTAAAACGTTTACAAAAAGTACAACCTTGATGTAAAAAAACAGATGTTCGTTATATGGATTCAAAATTTGAATAATTCATTTTGAATTACTCATGTTTTGTATTTGATCTGTAATCCAGAAAAAACAAACTTATTTAAACATAAACATTTAATAATTTTGCATACTTTTTATTGAATTCACATTGTTCCTTCTATTCATATAATTATTCATATAAATTATATTATTAATTTATGCAAATAATGAATACATTCTGATCTTTCAAAATTAAAATGCATAAAAGAATAAGGTTTCCTATTCAGAAAAATTGTACAGAACTGAGAAACAAACAGAAATAAATTATGTGAATAATAATTTTTTAACTAATATAAATAACTATGAACCCTGAAGCTTAAAAATCATACATGAATTGCAAAGTTTTTTAAAAAATTGGAAGAAACACTAGTTAAATTCTCAAAGTGTTTTTGGAAATTACAACCTTGATGTAAAAAAAATCAGATGTTCGTCATGTTGGTTTAAAATTCGAATAACTCATATTGAATTATATTTGTTTTTTATTTAATCTGTTATATATAAAAAATAAACAATTTTTATTGTTTTTGTTTGTTTTTCTAATTTCAATCATCTAAATTTTATTATTCTTATATGCAAATAACAATTAAATCCTGATTTTAAAAAATTGAAATGTAAAAAAGATTATAGCTTCACATTAAGAAATTTGTACAAAACTAATAACAAACAGCAATAAACTATGTGAATAATCATTTTTTTATTAACATCAAGAACTATAAACATTGAAGCTTTAAAATTATAAACGAATCGCAAGTTTTTTTGGTAATTCTGCATTTTAGAGAATTCTTCCAGAAATAACCTAATTAGAAAATTGTCCATTGCAAAATACTGCTTTTTTTTAGAAAACATAATTTTTGGGGGGAAAAATATAATTAAGAGTAATTATGCGTTTTAGTGAATTCTTACGTAAAAGGTCTGAAAAAATTGTTTTTTTTCGAAATATTGCTTTTTTTTTAAGAAAACATGATTTTGTTGGGAAAACATGTAATTTATTGTATAATTAATTTTTCATATTTATTATTTTTTTTTATGCTTTTACTTATTCATTTTTTTATTATGTTTTAATTTTTGTTTTTTTACTACATTTTCATCATTAAATTTTTTTATAATTTAATTTCTGTATCATTCAATTTTTATTCTCTAATTAACACTTTAACTCAATTAATTATTATCAATTGATTCCCTCGAAAGCATAAATACTAAATTAAATAATAAAAAAATTTAACATTAAAAATTAATTCAATAGTAAATTATACTTTTTCTTAAAAAAAGCAATATTTCTCAAAAAGCAATATTTTTTTCAGGTCGTTTCTCGAAGCATTCCCTAAAATGCATAATTAACGTCTTTTTTTTTTAATTGGGAGAAACACTTGTTAAATTTTCAAAACATTTAAAAAAATTACAACCTCGTTGTAAAAAAGCACACTTTTTTCATAATATGGTTTCAAAATTTGAATAACTCATATTGAATGATTTTTGTTTCATATTTAATCTTTTATTTAAGAAAAATGAAATTATTCATAAGAACATACAATAATTTCACTTTCTTTTATTAAAATTTATATTGTTCCTTCTTTGAATTATTCGATAATTATTCAAATAAATTGTGTTAATAATTTATGAAAATAACAATGAAATCCTGATTTATTGAAATTTGAAAGAAAAAAAAGATTATAGTATCTTATTCAGAAAAATTGTATAAAACTGAGGAAAAAACTGAATGTACCTAAATTCCAAACGTTTGAAATTAAATGAAAAAGAAAAATACAATAATTTTCAGAAAAAAATTTTTAGCTTCTTTCCAGGACTTTTCAATCAAAACAGCAAACTTTAGAGTCCCCAAATAAATATTTAACACAATCTTCTCATTGACAAGAACTTAGAATTAACATATTTTTTCTTTTTGTTTAATTTTAAATGTTTGGAACTTGAGGTATATAAAACTAAAACAACCCTAGTGATTTCAATCATTATAAAAACTTGATAAAAAAATTAAAATATTTCCTAAGGATTTTTTTATTGAATTTTTATAGTGAAAATTTTAAAAATTTTATAGCAAAAGTTCTATGAGAAATTTTTGTTTCCTTCAAGGTTTTTAGAAACTTCCATATAAGAAATCAAATTTTTATAAGAAAATTCATTTTCTTATAAGGTTTTCCTAAGGATCAAAGTCACTATGGAAATAACATGAATAATCATTTTTTTTACCAAAGCTTCGATGTCTTCGATTTTATTTTTTATAAACATCGGTGGAAATGGTTTCAAGCACGTATTATAGCGATAAGTGTGTGCGGCTGCTACGAAAAGCGACCATTTCAAATCCGCAGCTCTCGGATCATTTAACAATAAATTTCTCAATTCTGCAATTTTCCTTCCCATTTCCACTGGAATCGAAGGAGAAAAACAACCCGACTCGAAATCCCCGTTTTCCCCGTCAAATTTCATCTCACGCTCCGACATAACCGCAGTATTTTCGCTCACACACGGCATTTTTATCAATTTTTATACTTTTTCAAGTTTCACAAAACGTATCTCATCATATTTTAGATTTAACGTTCCAACAGTTGTTTTTTTTTTTTTTTTTTTTTTGACATTTGACACTTTTGACGGAGGAAAATAAAACAAAAACTACGCAGCCGACTGTTGTTTTTTCATCCTTTTCCTAAACATCGAATTAGACAGAGATGGAGATATTTTTCTTTTTATCCAAAATTAAGCGAATAACTTGACAAACACAACAAGAATTTATAAAATAAAAAAAGAAAAGTATTTTTTTCAAGTTTCTAATTACGAAAAATCGAGTAACAAGAGATTTTTACAAAATAATGCACGACTGCTGATTTTTTTCAAGTGTTGCCAACTCTATCGAGACCGTCTAGTGACAATTTTTTTTAAACATAAGAAAACGAAATTAAATCAACAGCTAAAAAATATCTCTTTAATTGCCCTGTGAATCCTTTCCCACAATGATGAGAAAAAACCTTTAATTTTCTCAAAACAATAAAAAAAGCCGGATGATTGCTAGTTCCATCTGGCGAAGCGCAGTTGGCAACGCTAGAATTCAATGTCAAATACTTGAAGGTAAAACCGTAATGACATCAACTTAACAAGTGGGAGTGAATTCGAGTGTATTGGATCATATTGGATGGATATGGAACATTGCGGCGCTTTTCGCGAACCGCCGGCCGTAACATAAATTTCTCCGTAGTATGCGTTGCTTGGAAATTCGAAATTCGCGGCGTCCCAGATCGCACGTGCTTTAGGACCTTTGGGATTCCCATGGAAAATCACTGAAATCGCCGCGCGCATGCTCAGGCCCTGATGACGTCACGAAAATAGTGGTCGCGATCGGGTTCGTAACGCGCGAGTGTGTGTGTGTTTTTTTAACGATATTTTGGGTACAATAATGTGGCTGTGCGAGGTGAAGTAGCAGCAAAAACACGAGGATATTCCCGCTGTTAACGGGAATTTTTACGGGCAGCTTCGACAGCGTGAGTACCGAATTTTCGTGCTTGTTTATCTTCGATCCGTGTGGCCTTCACACGAACGCGCACACATCCTCGCGCGTGTGCGTGTATGACATTGAGCCTGTTTTTTCGGCAGGAAAAGCATGCGTTTTTTGTTTTTCGAATCTCGCAAAAAATGGCGGATTCGCGAAGGACAATTTTTCGCGTTTGCGAAACGTCGTGATCGGACTGCCTCAAGTGTGAGATATATATCGATCTGCTCTAGGATGGAACTTGGTTTTTTTTGCATACACATGGATACACATATGACTAGATCATTAACTATATAGGAAAACTCGGAAACATTTGACAATTTAACTGTCGCTCAACTTGTTTCCTTGAAGGCGAAGAAAAGAATTCGTCCTTTTCGTACGCACTTTCACTTTCGTGTAATTTATGCAATTATATAATCACCGCGAAGATGAACTTGGATTATGTCGATTTCGAGGTCGAATTCGAGGGGGTTGATGGTGGTATATTCATGAGGGATTTTCGAGGATTGATTTTTTATTTTTTGCAGTTTATGGAAGAAAATGGAGAGGGGGGAGGGTTAAGGTAAAAAGGTGGCCTTTTTTCCGACGTGTTGGGGATTGTGAAAAGCGAAAAAAAATAGCTTTTAACGATATGTACACTTGCAGGCAAATTTTTTGCAAACTTTGTCGCCATCTGCTTGCATTGCGAGATGTACGTTTGAGTCATCGATAAAGTAGAGAATCAGCACCATAGAAATGTTTATATGCGAATGTATTGTGGAGAAATTTTTAAATTACATGTGAACAACAATTTTCTGTTAAAATATCCCCGGTTCCTGCTGAAATGCCATTTTTTCAAAGGCGTCATGTGTGATGCACAGAATAAATACATATCGTCTGCTCTACGTCTATAGTAGATATATGTAGTTAACATAGTTATAGTAGATAACATAGTTTCCATATGTTTGAATATATTGTCATGTTCAGGTTTAATAAATAAACATAAGTTTTGAAACAAGTACACCTTATTTGTCTATATGTAATTCAATACTATAAACAAATTGCAGGTTCAGCAAAATCATCTTATACGTAAATGAAAATGAGCTACTTGATATTGGAATTGATACACTTTGTTTTTCATCAAGTCTGTGATGGTTTACAGATATTTAAATATATTCTGATATTTGGGTTTAATAAACAAATGAAAGTTATGAAATAAGTGAATATTATTTGCCTATAGGTAGTTTTATACTATATACAAATTGCAATTTCAGCAAAATTATTCTATATGAGCTGTTTTATATTAGAATTGACAAACATTGTTTTTTTCCTGAAATCTGTGATGGTTTCCGGATATTTTGGTTCAATAAAATAAAACTAAAGTCATGAAATAAATAAGCTTCATTTGCCTATAGGTATATACAGGGTGATTACACATGACCTGAGCACCCGAAAATTTTAGATTCCTTGTAAAATTCTAAGACAATGTTTCCTTTGCCACTTTTTACAAAACTCAAAAATAAAAAAATTATTTAACTTTGAAATTAATAGTATATTGTGCGACTAGTGAAGGAGAACAATCCACGAGCGTTGAGTTTGCTGCGCGAGTGTAGCGAGAGCGGTAAACATGCGAGTGGAATGATTCTCCTTCGACAACTAGTCGCACATAATACTTTATTCAAAGACCGCAAGGAATATG